>SOMO01000090.1:318157-343432 GCA_028128575.1 Paedocypris carbunculus
AAAAAAGCAGAACGTTTGTTCCATGTAACGATCAGCAGGCCAATTTCCGTTCATGTTTTTCAATGAAAATGTTTGGTTGATAATGGCCCACAATAAATTATAAAAGCATGCGAAAGTCATTTTAGATCAGGTTGGTATAATGAGGGTAAAATTTAATGTTATTATTTTTGGCACTTTTCATTTCTGTCTGCTTTCAGAAACCCTCCACGCTGAAAGATGGACATGCCGGATGCATTGCAGATTGGATCCCCGCTGACATGACAATGACATTTAATTAGAGCAGGTAAATGGATGTTACCTTTGGCACGGTGATTGCCTCGCTGTCTTCGCTTCTGTGCGGCGTCATTGTCACCATCCCATCACTCTGCAAGTAATCGTGGAAGAGATGGCTGTCAATATTAGATATTTTAGAAGGAAAAAAACGACAAAATTTCATTTCAGGCATTAGACATTTTGAATGAAATGAAGTGCACTGCTTGTTCTGTCCATTTTCCACCGATAAATAAACACAATATTATACTAGTAGTATTAAATACATTATTAATTTAGCTTTTTCCCAAGAAATGTTATGTTTAAATCTTTTTGAGGCTCAACAATTTGAACACTGCTGATTTGTTCTTAAAAACAAGAAGTTGATTAATCTTGCCCGAGAATGACCTCAACTAGGCTAAAGCACCTACAAAGCACTAGACCAATAAAAAATAAAGCTGTGCCCGTGTTCAGACACTGTGTCGGATAACCAAAATTGTTTCCATATAAATCTTGTTTTAGATAAGGTGGCACAGTGGTGTAATGTGTAGCACTGTTGCCCCACAGCAAGAAAACATGATAGAAAACCTCCATGTCTCCTCTTTCCTTGACGGTCCAAAGAGAAAATTGAACATTTTAAAATTAGACTCTAATTGCCCATTGTGGCAAAATTGCACAAATGTGTGCCCCACTTTGCCTTCAGGTCCCCATAACCCAGAAATGAAAAAGTGGTAAATAAAAATAATTTAAAGAAAATTATTTAAAACATAAAAGATTTTTTTTGCAGCTATGCTACAATGTCACATAAAATCGCACCAGCGCGTCTACACTCTCAGTCAAAACTCATCAACAAACTAATCTTCACTAAATTTATTTTTTAGGTTTTATGCAAAATCCACCACAATGGACACACACACATTTGAAGTTGCATTACAACCTTTTGACATTCCTTTAAATGCACAATAAACATCATCTGAAACATGCCTGAAATTTCAGACCAGCTATTCTTCACCCAAATAAAATCAAGGTAAATAAAAGTGTGTGGGTCCTGTTTGCGGCAGGTGCCACCTTCTCTCACCTTCGCCAATCATTCATACTTTCAAGCTCATGGCACAAACCTCAACTTGTTCTTCCACCCCCACCTCTCTAAAGATATGCCCTCCATGGTCTACACCAGGCTTGGCTACCTGCTCATCTATCAACCTGTCGGACTGTGCTGTGGATCTAGTTAAAGTTAAATTCCTTGCACACAGCACTCCTCCTTCACCCTTTGCTCTTCCTCGACGACGCGCCTTTATGGAAAGATGTGCAGCAGCGCATGCATAACTTTCCAGCGGCTTTGATATTTGAATTTAATTTATCGTGAGCGTGATATTTATGTATTCGCCATGAACAAATAAGCAAGCAAATCTGTTATCAGATTGCCCCCAGATTGCTCCCACCGTGTCACATGATACGGTACGAATGTGCATATGCATTAGTCGGGCAATTCATCAATGGAGCTACATTCAAAACTGTTCATTACCAGGCAAGAGTCGGTCACGCTCCCTATTTATTGTGCAGAACTATTCGCTATGGCTTTCAACAGCAGAGGGCAGCAAGGAGCTTTTCGGCGAAACTTTAAGAAACGAAAAAAATATAATGAGTTAAAGCTCTTACAAAAAAATTATTCTGTGGTTTAGGGTTATATAAAGATGTTAAATAAAGATGTATTTTTCGATTCGGTTGGTTAGTTTTCAAGTTAGTTTAGAACAGTGTACGCGTCATCCATCGCTGATTCCGAGAATCCAAACCACTTTAATGCAAATTGATCAGTCATTGAATCTTCTTTGCTAAACACCAAGACATTTCTATATGCAATTGTAATAAAGCAAACTATTTTAAGGGTAAAGCTGGCAAGACCACATATTTATCCTGTCTGTCGTCTACAAGACGATGATCATTATCTCATCTTATGTTGAAATAATTGCATGTAAAATGAAATGGAAAAAAGCGATAGAAGGACACAGTTTTAAGCCAAAGAGATTAATGTTGAATAATATGTGGATCAATTGAATTAAACATTCTAGAATTTTGAGATTGTGTAATCGAAAAGGGCACTATATAAACAAAAATCTATGAAAATAAATAGCTATTATTATAAATTATTTCATAATCTCATTATGAATATTATTACATTCTCTATATAGTATTATTGCTTTATTGCTTTTTATATTTATCAGGAAATCATTACCTTTTTTTGTTGCAAGGACATGGAATTCATACATGAAGTGAAATCTTTTCAATAAACTTACATGATCTTAAACCCATCACCTATATAATCTAAACAACATTTGTCATACGGTTTTATCACAATGTAGATGTTGTCCTCCAAATCAGAATGCCAGTTCACAAACAGACTCTTTGACTTGCCTGCATCTGACCTTAAGCTTCACATTGTAACACAAATGACCCTACTTATGCCTCTTATGTCTTTAAAGCTTGCAACACTCAGCCCAGCAGTTCTGTCATGCTTGACCCTGTCAGGACAATGCAGGAGATGATTAGGAGGTCAGAGGAATGATGGGAGCCGAGGAGCCAGAGGGCGGCTTTCTCTTGCCTGTCAGTATGTTGATTTCTGGATAGGGTTAGGATGACAGCCAGGACCATCTGACAAGCATTAGCCGTAGCTCCAAAAGAGATCAATCAATTAGCAATGGACACAGCTTCAGTCCGATGCAAGGACACCCAAACAAAAATGCGCAAATATGACAATTTGTTTACACCGCCAGCACTTCTACATAAGCAGATTTTACCGTAATGCTCAGACTATAAGGCGCACCAGTTCAAAAGGTAAATATTTAGAAAATGTCTAAATAGGATGAACTGGTCAACGTTTCTCCATTGTCTAAAAAATTTGTTCTTTTGTGGGCAACGTTTTACAATAGTGTACCTTTTTCAGAAATAGTCTGGTATTTGCGTTTTAAAAATATATTAATTCAAAGAGATCGAGATTCATTTTTCACAGCATGACAAAAAAATTTATTGTTTGTGTGGTCCGATAAATTGATCAAATAATCAACCAATTAATCCATTATAATAATTGTTAGGTGCAGGTCCAAAAAATAACTATTAATTTTTAAAACTACGTATAATAAATCTATTTCCAAATATTTTCCACATATTAGGAACACCTTTCATGAATTATAAAGTGAACAGATCATTCTTAAATACTGTTTAGAATTTTAAATGCATCTAATAGTCTGAAAAACACAGTGATTGGATAGGGAGGAAATCCAATGATTGGAGCTGCACTTCTATCTTTTGGCTGTTGACAGCTGGTGGGGAAAAAAAAGATGATGAAGGAATAGGAAGTGCACACTTCCATACACTGCTCAGTGCTCCTTGATCAGATTCCATTTGCTGTTCTGGTCAGTTGCACAGTATCAGAGAGCATGACAAATATTAATCTCCTGTTCCTGTCAGCGCGTCACTCCCATTGCGCCCTTGAATAATTCAGCAGCCGCGATGCAATGTCAGTAACAGAAAAATGGGACCAAAGGGGCTGATGTTGCTGGGGGAAAACATCAGTGCACACCACTGTCAGCGTCCGTGACCACATGCTCACAGGTATGTGCGGCCTGCAGCTTCACGTGCCAATGGTAATTTTAGGATCACTGCCTGACCAGGTCGAAAACTCTCATTTTCTTCTCTTTGAAAGCAGATTACAGATGCAACGTTAACACCAACTTTTTAGGAGCAGTTACATACCTTTGTTAGAGCACTTTATCTGTGACCTAAGGCAGGTGAGGTCAAAGGTCACCCATTGTCCACCCAAACCTGACTAAACCTGCACAAATTGTTTTCCAATAGAATCCAAACAGGTCGAGCGCAACTCAAACACACTGCTGTGCAAGAAAGTCACAATAGAATAGAATTTCATTTAAAAAAAAGATTTTCTCAATGAATAGTACGATTGTTATACTGTATTTCCAAATGCTTGTCTCGTTTAATGAACGTGATTTTAGTGAACGTGATTTTTCCAGTTTTCCTGTTCGACTTCTTTGTAATCCAGCTCTGATTGGTTAACATCTTAAGCATGCATAAAACAATGGCGAACATAAATGTGAAAAATAAATAAAACTGCAGTTTCTGCTATTTAGTATATTTTGCAACTACTTTAAGAGTCATAAAAACATATTTCCTAGTGTTTTCTTTTTTTTTTTTTTTTTTTCAAATCATGGAAACTACGTTATTACAGTAAAATTATACATTGGGGTTGGTAATTTATGTATTCATTGTTTTTATTACAAACATTTTTATGCAATTTTTTGCATCGAAAACATCACCTCATCGCAGCTCAACTTGATCTCGAAGACGAACCCTTCCTGCTTATTGGCTTGGTGTGGGAAACTAAGAGAGGTTTGATTAAATGCTGCCCAAATGTTTTGAAAAGGGTTTCAGTCAAAAGCAGAATGCAGGAAATTGGGAGAATTTATGAGTAATGGACGGCTGCGGCAGCTGTGTTTGTTAGTGCTCTGACATTTACTTTTCAACCTGGTTGTGTGCAATAAGCTCCATTTTAGGGGCCTAGCATAAACACATATTCCATTAACCCTGCTGTGTTAAGCCACAAAGATCTGTTATTTGGAAATCTGTAAAAACATTCAAAACGAGAAAAAAGGAGTTCATGGGAATATACAAACAGAGCTGTTAATGAAATGCATTTTTTTTAGATAAACAAGCCATCCTTGACCATTTTCCAACCACTCTCGCATCCCTATTCACTTCGATGCATGGACAATACAAACATTATGCAAGCAAATCCTCTCTGATGAGACAAAAGGATGACAAACACTTGGACTTCTCAGCATTTAGAACGGAATGTCACCCAAATGATCTAAAAATGTCGATAGCAGCTCGATAAAACACTCGATCATTAGCCCAAAAACTTGCCTATATACAGTCACGATTCATCAGACCAGGTATTTAAAGAGTATGTGACATTAATCCCCAGCACACTACACTCATATGGCTAATGAGGGCCACTGAGGATCACTGTCTGGCTCCTCCACATGGAACCTAAAATCTGGAGTCTGGGAACTCCGTCACATGGTTACACTCTCAGTCTCGATCCACTTTTAATTGCCACATTTCCTGTTTTTGATACAGATAAATACCAGTATTGCTTAAAAATAGGGACCAAAGTCACAGTAGGCCAAGAAAGATGAAAGAAGTTTTCCTCTGAGTTAAGCTACAGTTGAAGGGAGCTCAACAATGGATTAAAGCGTGTGGCTTTGCTTCCTGGTCATAAACTTGTTAGAATCTATATCTGATTTGAAGTGCACAGCTGGGGTTTAGTTTGGAAAATTACATTCTGCACCAAATATTGTTTATTACTACCTTTGACGTATTAATAATTAATTATTTAATTATCTGTTAAATCCACCGATAACACGATCCTGTGTTAATCCAAGCAGGTCCAAGTAAAGAATATAATCCTAAATCTTACACTACGGAAGAACACACACGTAAAAAAAGAAGTGATTTTGCTCTTTTCAAACACACAGGTTTACACATATTACTGAAATCTGGTGCACTGAGAATTATAACTAGCAAGAAAGCCAAACAAAGCCATCATTTTGATTCTGGGCCTACTGGGATTAAAGCTACAGCAAACAAACCATCCACCATATAAAATTTCATTGAACCTGAACGTTTATAAAAAGGCATTAGCCATAACAACAAAAATTTGCCAAGATTTCTTTTACACGTGCACAGACGCACACACACACAGTTTATACATACATACATACATACATACATACATACATACATACATACATACATACATACATACATACATACATACATACATACATACATACATACATACATACATACATAATATATGCATAATATGAATATGTACACACGCACACACACACCTACACACAACATTTTGAATCTAAATTTACTACACTTTGCTGAAAATACTGTGTGCCATTCTCCAAAATAGATTTAAATAAAGCAAAATACGGGGGAGAGGACTCATTTTGTTTGTATGGGGGAAAAAAAACTCATTTGGCATTTTGTATTTTACTTTTATAAATAGTGTATTTTTTTTCATCGAGAAAACAAACATAAAAACCAAACTTTACATTAAACAAACAACCAAAATAAACCTAGCCTACCTCAGGTACCTGCCACGATTAGCCACATGCTAATAAATAATACGGTGTAATATTATTCGTTTTAATTAACTGCCAAACGTCTGTTTGTTGTCAAGCGACTTTTGTGAAAAGTTTTTGCAGTGGAATATTTTGTAGTAGCAAAATGTGAGATTAATATGCCTACTTGGCTTTCCAGGTGTAGCCGCGTGGAGGTGTGAGTGGCGTTCCGCCCGAGTGTCCTGCTGCTGAGGGGCCGGACTGGGAAGCGGAGGCGGGGGTGTTTCGGGAGTTTGTCTCCCGCGAGTCTGGGGAGAATCAGTCGATTGACTCTGTTCTCAGATGAAAAGCAAGTCCCACCAAAATCGCAACTTTTTTGTTGCACGCTGAGCCCAGAAATTGTCGGATACTCCTTGGCTGTCGTGGGATTTTATAAGCCCTTATAGTTTAGCAAACTTTGTTTATTGCTTGTGATTTCGCGCCAACGCGCCTGGAAGTTTTCCCTGGGTACATATCAGTATGTCGGACATCTCTGTGAACGACCATCTGGAGGGGATATTGTCTGATTTTGAGGGTAAGCCAGTGGCTCATTTCTTTGCACAAATCAGCCGGATAAATGTTGCTTTATTACTAGGCAACTTTTAAATCCGTATCATTTTAAAACTGTGCTCTATCCATTGACTTTGAATTTACTATAAAAACTAGTTTTGCTGTAAGTGTAACTAAAACAACAAACGAACAAGACTATATATACTGTGTAGAAATATATTTAATATTTTCCAGGCACTNTGTTGTTTTTAAACCAGCTGTCATATTAAAAAATAGTAAAAAACAATTGACTGTTTATTTTGTGTCTGTTTGTTAACCCTAAGAAAAGTGGGCGCCAGTGGGTCTTAAAGAAAACCCCAAGCAATGTAAAGGAGCAGAGGGCAGCACATTTTGTTGGATCCTATGGGTACTATTAAAATTGGTTCACGGTCTTGCTCAAGGCCACTTCAGTTGGGGTACCTGGTGGTCCGCGATTCAAACTCGTGACAGTCTGGTTGCAATTCCAACTGCCTGCCACTAGGCCACAAACTGCTCAGACGTAATGAAAAGTTGTGAATGGCCTTCAACATAAGTGTCAGTCAACATTCCACTGTTTAAAGTGCCGGTTTTGGGACCTTCTGTGTTGCCTTGTGCACTATCGAGCTTAACTCCAATAGATCTGTCATGGACAGACACAGTGGGGACTGAAGAACAATGGTTCCTCGCCTTGTTTAGACAGGTGCTGATGTGAAGAGGAAAAACAAATGAGTTCAAGCACTCTGAATGAAGCTTCGTCTATAATTACACGTGGTCACTACTTTGGCAATTGTTGACAATCATGTTGTGAGGCGCATGGACAATTGTCGGGTAAAGTCTTAGGAAGTGCCATTGCTTCCTCTGTGGCGCTGCATAGGTTGACTGGTTTATCTTGTGCTTGTTTTAGGTGAAGCCTATTTTTGACCAGATTATCCACGTCCGTTGACAGATTGTTGAGTTTTTGTAAGCACTCGTGTGCGTTCTGTATATACAATCCAGATGTACAATTCCGAAGTGATGCTTTTGCAAGTAAGCAGGAAATTGCTATTCTGACAGCCATGCTGCATTAATGTTGCTCCTAGGGAGTTATATCTGGGTGACAATTCAAACTGGATTCACTCAAAAGCTGGAATAATTCACTTCTCTATTCCTTTGAGCACAGATGTGTTATTGATTTTGATACGTATTTTGCATATGGTTCCCGCTAGAAAATGCCACAAGAGGGACGTTAGTATTTTTTTAGCTCCACTCCCACCAGCCAGTTTGGTCATTCAGAACAACAGAGCAGTGTGCCTCCATAAGCTTGAGTGAAGATAGACAGAACCTCCGTTCATTCTGGAGGAAAACGCCTCATGGACATCGTGCTGGAATGTTGTGGGACAAATTGTGAGATCCAAGTTGCTTTCATATGTTCATGTCGTTGAGAGAAATACAGCCAGCGTGCCTTATCAGTAAAAGTTTAATCGTATGCATGAATTTCTTGCAGATAGCAGATCAGTGGATGATGATGGATGGATTCCCAGTAAAGAATTTCTGGAAATCCTTAAGACTTGGGCAATTCTGTTGTGTAATTTGATTGTGGACCCTCATGGGTTTGAGATATATGGTTGTTTGAGGCTATTCTTTTCGTCAAGCAGCTCCTGGTTTAGAGACTCTTGAATTATGGTACAACTAACTGCCCCAGTAAAACAAAAGACAGTTGGTTTTCATGTTTTTTTCCCCTATACCAATACATTCCTCACAGAATTATACGAGTCATAGAGTAAAGATTGAGGAGATATAGAGGCCCCGGTAAAGCCCCCGGGGATAAGGGAGGAATAAGAGTGAAGGCCTGTGTAAAATATTATTGCACGCATGACTCTCAACAATATCAGTGACGGCGCAGCACAGTCGAAAAAAGCATAGAAAAGCTACATTTATACTTAAATTGTTAAAACGAATCCACATGTTTTCATTTTTTTTATGTTAAGACGAAGATCTTAATGTTGCATCATGTTACATCAACCACACACATGTAATTTATGACTGAGCAGGATGGGGGGTAATTACAGTAAACCTGCCTTTCTTTGCCTTTGGCTTGTTCTCAAAGACTCATAACTTCTAAATCCACCATGTGGTTGTCTCTCAAAAACATTGATTTTAGCTGGAGTATTTGGCCAGGGGATGGAGTTCCTGTTTCATCCTTCAATCATTTCTCCATGGCCAAACAAGACGCTTCACCCGAATCTGGGCCCGTGTACAGAGAATCCGAGCTGCATCCATCTTGCTTAATTTATCTTCACATCATTACCAAGAAGATATCAGACAGTTTCTATATTCCACACATTGTTGCCAAGTAACAATTAGTAAGACTGCAGGAAGTTGAAGAATGCTAATTGACTGTGATTTGTTTGTGCGTAATTGAGACCGTTGCAGTGTTACATCATGTACTGAGACCATGCAAAGTGAATTGGATGGATTAGTTAAGAGGACTACAGATGTTTTATCACCGTTAACTATAAATAGCATCTTCGGATGCATTGCGATGCGTCAAAGACGTAGCAGATGGGGCCGTTTGAGTGAAATCAACTCACGTAATGTAATAGTGTTAAAAGTTTCACCTTGGGGTGTGAATGTAGTGTCTTAATCGCATCGCTGCGGTACTGGAAGTGGCAGCTCGGAATTCTGGTTCCAGATGTGCCTTAGCAGAGGTGGTCTGAGCAGATATGCACTTAGAGTTGTGTTTGAGGGGTCGTCTGAGAATACCTGTGAGGAATGTGTGGGGGGTGAAAAAACACTACAGGCCTCGACTTGCCACACCCCCCAACCATCTTAGTACGTTTGCCCGTCCCATCTGAGCAGGAAAAAAAAACTTCACAGGACATCAGGAGGTGTAATTTTTATTGTCGATATTGTCGTGTCTAATTGATTCTGGAAATTGTTTGGAAATACTTATAAGAATAATAAATACTTTGCTTGCAACTGAGTTTTTTTAGCTTTTCATTATTAACATTCTTGTTGGTCAAACATATCTTACCTTCTTGCCTATATTGATCTTGTCCTGTTGTTTTTGTCTTTGAAGTATAAAAAGAATAATGCCTTATTTGTGAATCCATAAACATACTATACATTTCAGACTATAGGGTGCACTTAAAATCCAAAAAGTGAGAAAAAAAAAAAAAAGTTCAGTCTCGTAATCTCCATGTCTCTAAATTACATCACCATGTTTAATAATGGTGTGCCATATAAACGGTGACACCTTATAGTCTGAAAGTTGTTGGGTCTATTACAAATAAATACAGTCAAGATCAAGATTATCCATCATGGTTATGAGCATTAAAGCACTTTGAACAATTTTTCTGTTTTTCCGGGCATATATTGTGCATCGCCCTCCCTTACTTTATTGCAGAGCCTTTCCTCATGCCTTTCTCTGTTTGCATTGCTGACCCTCACAATAAACCTCAGGTCCAAAGTAACATGCCAGCTATTGCAGTAAACCCATGAACTTCTTGATCCCCCATCAGAACCCATGGGAAAGCATGTTCGACTTCTCCTCATGCGGATTCCTTTTTAAAATAGGCCACAGACATGTTGGAAATATACGCTGCATGCCAATTATTTAGTCACTTGGCCTGTGAAGATGCATTAAACCAGCTTGTCATGTAAATCATTATATGCAATAAAAGTTTCGGTCCATTTTTCTACACCAGGCCTTGGATGGAATTCAGGATTTATTGACTTCTATGAGATTAACCATGGAAATCCAGCACATACAAAGTGCCCAGATCTAGAACCGTGAAAAGACAGAGCAGGGGTGGAAGAAGGTTTTTGGGTTCCTTCCTTTTATCAGATGGAACAGCCATTGTGCTGCTCCATGTGTTAACAGAGAGGATTAAACTGCCGCAAAGCTGTTAGAAAGAATATTGAACACAGCAGAGATGGTTCGCTCGGCTGCCAGTGTAATTATTTCCTGAACGTTTGACAGCGTGCCAGTAATTACCTGATACCGTCCCCCTTTTTATCTCCGTCAAAAGGGGACGACAAGTTTTCACTTGTGTGTGCTTCACTGTAAAAAAACATTTAGTCGGTTCAACTCGATTCGCTATCAATCCCTCACATCACTTTCCGCCTTACAGAGAGAGTAGTCAGCACAAGTGTTGGCTCTTCTCTGCCAAAGTGAACTTCATCACTCTGACTGCCATTGTAAAAGTACGTGACAACTCGTACAACCTGTATTCCATTAAATCACACGACCCCCTAATGCTTTCCTCCCTTTATGAAATGACTCCCTGGGAGCCGGAGAGATGAACGTTGTATGTTGCCGGCACGGACAGCCATGTGTCGCACCAAGACTCATGCTGCTGGAATTCGATTAGGCCTGAAGTTTCACAGCCCTGGAGATGATTATGGGTGTACAGAGAAAGGGCTTGTGGTCTCCTAACTGTAAAAGAGGTTGTTGTTCCTGCTTGAAATGAGATTCCATTTAGTGCCTGTGGTCTTGCGGAGCGTAATTGGTAGCATACCCTACAGGAAGATGGGTAGTCCCGTCTCCTGCTGGTCAGAGATAAAATCAGAGCCACTGGGCGAGATGCTATGATAGTTCCTCACCGCTATCTATCTGCTTGTTTACACAAGGCAAGAGAGATTCACCTGAAAGAAGTTGGAAACCACAACACAACGTGTGTGTGTTCACCTCTATTTGTTCTGAGACGGTGCCCGTGTTGGATTTTTGCCATGACCTGAACGAGTTGGATTGAAATTCTGGTTTATATGTCTCTCATAGTACAAAACCAATGCATCAGGAGAGTCTGAAAAACAGATTACAGTTTGTGTGTTCTGCTCTGTGATTGGTTTCCACCAATCGTGTATCTCGCCATCAGGCCTAGAGTTGATGAGTTGGCGACAACTCCCTATGAGCCAAAACTGAAAAAAGCAGTTGAAAATGGATGGATGGGTTGATTAATTAAACCTAGTCCACATTTCCTTTCAACTTTATAAATGATTTTGGCATTTGTGGTTGGGATTGGACGAGAACTTTCTCAATTTGGTGGTATAATGTTTGCCTTCACACTTGATCTACCTCTTTTACAGTGCTTTAAGAAAGCAATGAAGATTGAGCTCTTTCACAGGCATTTAGGTTTAATGAATGAAATGCAAATTTTCTTACTGACTTATGATATTATCTGTTGTGTATCTTGATATAGCACTTTCTGTTTTTTTTGTATGACAATTGGCTTCTAATGCTTTTCGTTCAGCACTGGAGAGAAGCGTGTAGTAGAGTGAAGTAGAGTATGGGGATTTAAAATAAAATAAAGCAATAAAACAAATAGAGAGACTTCTTGTATTTAGTCAAACACTGAACTAATTGTATGCTTTACTATGGAAGGGAGGCAAATTAGTTTTAAAATATTTAAATAATTTGGTAAAATTGAGCATTTTGTCTGGTGTTGATATAAAATGTTGGTATCACTTTACAAACTATCAATCCAATTGGCTAGTTTAGCGAGCTAAATCCATTTTTGTCCAGAAACACATTTCTATGGCAAGTGATAAAGGTAATGTTGACAGCGCTCTATGCTGTTTTTTTCCCAATATAACAAATTGGAACCGCACTGGAAGCCAAATTTACACCTCATGGCATCACACCTCATACAGATTTTGTTGGTACCGCATGGTGGGACATTCTCGACGTGAAATCTTCAAGCAGCCCGCGTTTAATTGGATCTGTGGCAGAGCTGGTAGGACACTGGGTGCTGTTCTTCCCTGGAATTCTCAGGCATGGTGAAGGGCTGTTGTAATCCAAACCTTCAGCTTGACACTGTGTCTTTGAATTAGCTCTTTGTGTTGGAGGGAAAGCCACTGCCTCCAACAAACGCAGAAGGTCGGAAAGCTCTGTTTGCCTTCAGCTTTGTGTTGCTGGTTTAGAGAATGAGAGGATTATACACTGTCACCACAATTTACATGCTCCGGGTGTAGATTTACCAGTCAGCCCCAGAAGAACCCGGTTACACTGTTCTCTAATACCTAACTTGTCTCTTTTTTTTTCTCAAGTAAAAGCTAAATTCCATTCTGTCTTTAAAGTTGGTGTTAACGTTAAATGATCAGTAACGTCCAGTGGAATGTCCTTTTAGTGTTTGCCTTTGTGCAGTTCGGACGAAAATGTGTTGTAATGGCAGTATAACAATAGGTGGAAAAACCCATATTGTTAACTTTGTTTATTATAGGAGCATAATTTCGCATAAATTATGCACAGATTCGAAATACTTAGCATTTCCTTGACACACAGAAACAGACAAAACTCGAACACAAATGTTAAGTCAATTTGCGAGTTGTATTCACGGGGTCAATTGCAAAACAGCTGATTGTGACATCAATTCGAGATCAGACAGGACCTGCCAATCAGCATCAGTGGGAGGGTCAAACACACCAGTCCTGGGGATGAATGGGCAGCGACAATTATTCGAACAACAACAGATTTTGCTAAAACAGCTCTAAGGAATTAATAGTCAAAGTCAAAGAATCTTTATTTGTCCCCGTGGGCAATTAATCCGCTGAGATTTAATTATCATACACTTGGTAGGTGAGCATTTAATTTTTTTACATCTATTGCTCATTTTCTTCCACATCTCCTCCAAGTGATATCCCATTCATTTACAGCCGACCCGCCCACTGATGCTGGACAAATGTCTTCTTATTTTTTTATTGTAAAGCACAATTGTGAAAACAATTTGGCAACTAAATCGTTGCACGATATTATTTTTATATCAATATCAACTAATAATATCTTAACTGGACATTTAAATGCACTCAAACCGTTTCATTTCTCTATCATTTCTGTTAGTCGTGTGTAAAAACATGCCTCACTTCTGAATAGAACTAATAACTTACAGACTTAACCCAAGTCCTGGAATACAGCTTATCTGGTCGCAGTTGTTATGTTAGCCTCAAAGCTAGTTCGCACAGACACTATTGTATATCTGGCTTGGCTTTTTAAACCATGTCTGACAGGCATCCATTCAGACAGGCTCCAGGCTGCCCTCACTGTGAAGTGTGTCCTTTTGAGCTTTTAGTGCCTCTTTAAATCAAATACTGGAAATGACTGTCATAGATGATTTGTGATTTCTATAACAAAAGATGTCCACAGCTTTGATGTAGTGTCAGTATTATTGCTAATTCGGAAATACATTTTTTGACATCAAGAATGTTTCTGGACTGAGATCTGTCCTGATATGATCTGGCAAAATTGGACTGTCATGTTATTTATATGATTGCATTGAAAATCTTATCATTGAGTGTCACATTACTGGAAATGAATCATTGTTTTAATGTTCCTTTTTCCCTTCGCAGCTCTGAAGAGGTCGTTTGACATTGAGGATGTGAACGAAATACCAACGTTTTCGACCACGTCTTCAATTACGTCCCCCATCAGCCCCAATGCCATTCTCAACAAGACGAATGAAGCAAAGAGTCCAGGGAACCAGGTGTCACCTCCTTATCGCTCCAGGATCAGCATCAGCTGCAGTCCAGCCCAGAGTCCAGTTCTGAGAAACCGGATGGTCACCAGTCTTTCTTTCAACCGAGGAACAATGGGTAAACCAACCATCAACACCACCGCTGGAGTTAACAGAGCAGCCTCCTTTCAGAACAAGTTCAACCCTAATGGCTTCATTTCATCTTCTGGGCCAGGAAGTGACAATGACAGTCTACACAGCTCATCTTCAAGTCTGGAGTACCATGCTACTTCTAAAATCTACACGAGTCCTCCTCAGAGTCCCATTGGTGGTGGGGTCTACAAGGCCCAGCGTTTGACAAGCCCTGTCTTGAAGAAGTTCTCCTCCCATGGGAACATGTTCCATTCAGAGCTGGATGGTCCTTTGGTCATCCCAGCGGAACCCATGAGCATCAGTCATGGCTCCATGCCTTCGCTTGACCTTCAGATGGCCGAGACTGCAGGAACAAGACACGTGATGTCACCTGGATCAAGATTCACCAGTACAGGCCAATGGAACACAAGTCCTTATAACAATGGAAGAGAAAGCCAACCTAAGCCCAAAGAGCTAGTGCGCCTCAATAAATTCCCACTTGACCTTGATAACCTAGTCTTGGAATCCTCAGTAGCATCCAAACCTTCTCCGAGATTCCACACTCTATCCAATAGTTCCACCGTGTCTGCAAGTTCCTCTGCGTCCATCAGCAGTCTGGACAGCACCGACCTGCCCATGTCCAACAACAACGGCATTGAAAAAAGAGATGCTGTTACTCCACCGGGAGCCATTCCAGTGCCAAGCATCAGCGAATCGCCTGTTCTGCTGTCTCCAGCCCAGACTCCCCAATTCAACATCGTCTCCAAGCCCCAAATGGTCCAGGTGACCCCTGCCGCAGTGTTCCGCAATAACGTGGACCACGATGCCGTCCATGCCAAAGAGAGCGTGGGCTCCATATTGCAGAGAATTGCATCGTTCTCCAGAGCGGAGACTAATTCTTCGCCGTCTATTCCAAATCCTGTTATCCCTCTTATTAACGGCAGAAAAGACTCTCCACCAATGCCACGCAATGAGATCAAGAGATCACAGGGTAAGCCATTCCGTTCTTAATTTTTCTGTTAAGGGAAATTATTAGCCAATAGGTTAGATTATTAAAGTCATAAAAGCAGGCGAGGATTTGCTGGTTATTAGGCCGCATGGCAATGGAAGGTCTTGCTCTAGAAATGGGAGGTTTGCCCTTTGCGATGAATATGAATAGTTAAGTAAACAAACCTGAGTGGGTCTAAAGTAACCACTTTATTTGAAGTGCTGCTTTCATTGCAGCCGTCTCTCCACACCTTACCAACACATTGTAAAAAAAAAATATAGGTGGTGGAGGGGAAAAAGATAAAGATCCAAAAATTGGAGAATTTACTGCAGTGTATTGCGATGAACAGTTCAGAGCGGCCTGTCATCAATCCTCTCGTGTGAAGTGGTCGCACTCGGGTAACCGTGGCTGACTCAAACTGTGCCAGCGGCTGTAGATTCAGCCCTTTAAACGGTTAAATTTTTCAGGTATGTCAATCTCTTCTGCCGTGATCTCTCCCTGCCTGGCACGTCTGCCTTATTTATCACTAGGATTAGGGAAATCCAGTCAGGGATTTGAGTGTTGGATCCACAATTATGTTCATATTTATGGCTTTACATACAAATTGACAATAATGATTTCTGGCCTGTAACTGAGCAACAAGGTGGAAAACATATTGGTGTCTTGATTCTGCTTTATTAGTGGAATGAAATCTCAAATTACACCAGACAAGGTGCGTTTTCACATTTTGTTTTATTATGTGTGTTCGTAAATGCATTTTGTCCTGTGCTTTGGTTGAATTATTTTCGAGCACAGCTTAATTGTGTTGGATAAAAGCATCTGCTAAAGAAGTAAATGCATTGTGTTGAATCGGAACAACGAGGGCTTTTTTAAGTGGTTGGATATCCGAACAGAAAATTGAACAAATCTTGCTTAAAGTCTGTGAATAAAATAAAATAAAATAAGATAGATGGATGCATGGATGGATAGATAGATAGATAGACAGATACTATAGATACAATATGCAAAAAACAACCATAAAAATGCATAAAATGTTACATAATAGAATAATGCAATCAAAAGGATTCATGGGATCAAGAACAACGTATAAATATAATACATTTTTATTACATTTTTTTTTTTTTAATTGTGAATTATAATATTATAATTGTAAAGCTACAGTAGATGTAGTTTCTGAACCCCTAAGGTTCTGTAATTATTCAGCAAACCATTCGTAATAGGGAGGAATTTTGATTAAGAACATAAAGTATACGTAGATCTGTGATAAATCCATTTATTCCACCATGCACACAAAAAAAACACTTTAAAGTCGGGAAAAAATAAGGAAAATATCTACTCAGAAAAATCATATGTTTGGTTATTACGAGTGTTGAGTTGGAAGCTTGTCTCTTAGTTGCGTGCTCACAGTGTTCCTGTGTTATTTTTCCCTGCTTCCTCACTTCCTGGGGTCATGTTGCAGAGGGGTGATGGTGCATTTCCTGACCTGAGAAAACAAGACAACATTGAAACGCAGGGACTCAGTGTGTTTCGACACGTAGATTCTGGTCGTCTGGCTTTCCCAGCAGTTCTGGGAGCTGCACGTCTGGAGCAAGCTAACATCAGGGTGGGCGGCTTGACATCTTGACATCTCCGACAGGCAGCCCCCACACTGCCATGTTTTCTTTGAAACATAAACACGGCTTTATTTAACCAGAGTGATTTATAATTTCCAGTGTTAGTAAATGGGGCAAAATAGGTGGTGCCACGGGCTTGCACCTCGGGCTGAACCGTGCTGTCAGATGGCTGAGATGTAAAAGGCTGCGTTTGATGAGTTACGGTAAAGCAGACTCCCAAATAGAAGTCTGGGATGTGGGTGATGTTTGTGTCATGCTCTTCCCTTCAGGCCATGTTTTTCAGATGTTCTGTTGTGTTACGTTTTTTTCTTTCTCTGAAGCATCTCGGTGCAATATTCGCAATTCTGCCGCTTTAATAGAAAACATACCCACCCGTGTTTTTCTCACGCATAACGTGCCTTGTGATTCTGGTTAAGAACTGGTTAAGAATGTTTAGTCTCACACTCATCAGGGTTAAATGTGGAGCCTTTGTTCTGCTTCCTGCGATAAAAAGGGAAAGATTATGCAGTGCTTGGGTCAGAATTGCACAATAGGGATTCTGTGGAAAGTCAAGTAATCAGAGGTGGACGTTCCGAATTTGAGAAGGTTTTTGGGTCAGATGTTATTCATTACTTGAGATTCCTTACTGCTTCTTCCATTTCTGGGTCACGGAGACTTAAAGCCAAATTTAATTGGTGGTCAACCAGTCTGAAGTCTCCCATATGGGCAATTTTGATACTCTAAGATGCTTTTTTGGGACTGGACAGCAGAGAATTAAGTTCCTAGTGGCCATTTTGAGATACTGTGTTTGTACGCAAAAAGATGAGATGCAAATTGTCTCAAGATGAGACGCATATTGTCTCATCGTCGATGAAAAAGTTCCTCTTTACAGCATCATTTTCACTTTTTCAATTTGGCAGAAAAAGTGATAAGAAAAAGTGACAAGGCTCACACACATTGTTTACTGGCAAGCGAGGTCTTTTGGTCTTAACAGTATTTAAAATTGAAAAATAGGTGCAAGTAAAAGTATTTGTTTTGGTTCTTTTGGTTTGGGTCAAAATAAGCAGCTGCTTCAATTATCCTGTGGTCGTATTGACTGGACTCGACTGTATTTGCTTTTAAAACGAGAAATGTTTATAAATTAAAAGTCCTTGTATTAAAATGTACTACTCACGTAAGTGGCTTCGCTGCTCTCCACCTCTTACGATGCTAAAGTTTGGCCCTTATATTTTACAACCTTTTCATTTCTAGCTATGTTCCTGTAACGATGAAAAAGGATCAAGAGCGAGCGCGTCTGAAAAGATGAAGAGTATTTTATTTTTTCATCTTATCAGCCTAAGTTGTTTTCCCGTTCCTTCCTTTGACCAAAAAAGAAACGTCATTGAAAAACACAAACAGCCAAAGGGGCTTCCTCCTTGCGCTTCCTCTAAAAAAGAACAAGCCAGAAGATCATCTTTGAAGTATCATGTGCTAAAAGCCTTTTAAAATTCTTTAAAATTCATACCTGCGATTCAAAATTGAGTTTAAACCACCGTCAAGTCCCCGTGTGATTCACTTTTGGTCTCTCGCCATCCACGCTCCATGTCTTCATGTCACTACTCGTCTGATGAAGTCTGAAGGTTTTCTTTTCTTTTCGCTTTTACAACGTAATTTATTTCGCATCTAATGACAATGATTTAGGAAATAAATTCTTGCCGAGCAGATGTTTCGGGACGACCTATTATGCCCCGCAGGTTAGAAAGGGAGCAAGAGAAGATGACTTCACTTTTTAGAAGTTTATGACCATTTTTTGAGCTAATATATATATATTTTTTGCTATTCGGAAGCCCTACTAGGATTTAAAAAGTGATTTTTAGTCTGCGTTTTTTTTTTTTTTACATGTGATTTCTAGCGTCTTTTGTATTGTGAAGGAAATGTGTTTCCTTGGCAGATAAGACAACATTAACAGGCAGCGGTATTCTTATCTTGGAGGTGGGTCAGTAATGGGATCGGCTCGCCTGTTTACCGGGATATTTATCCTGTGCTCTTTTCTGGAGAAGATTTAGATATATCGTCTCTCCATTTAGCATAATTTAACTGGCTGTCATCAGTGATTTATGAGCTCTGCACACAGTCTGAGGTGTTGGAGATGAGCTGTGTTTATGGGTTTGAGAAGCAGTAAGTGCCTGTGTGTGCTCCAGCTTCACAGCTCGGCCCTGTGTTAACTCTAGTGGAGATACGCAAATCATTCAGATTTTTGTAACGTTCATTCTGCTGATTTGTAACGTTAACTTCACGCAAAGTTGTTGTCTGGAAGAGAAGTTGGATGACTGTCAGCATCCGACTGATGGAAAATTGGCCCTTCACGCTTCTGGAAAGTTGCCTCCAGCTCCCCGTGACCCAGGAATGGAAAAAAGAATGGATAGATCTTTAAGTCACATCCAACCCCTTCTAATCTCCAGCCGAGTGCGTTTGATAACTCAAGGGCAAGCGTTTATTTCTAGCGTTTGGCCTTCAGTTGATAAAGATTAAGAACAATCTCATGGTTTAAATAAGGAATTGGTTTGGATTTGAGGTCTTCCTGTTTAAGACGATTAATCTCTGCCGTGATCAACATTCTTGAAGGAGCGAGCCAGGAGTCGACCTGCACGGAATCTGCTGCAAGTGAATTCCACATTAAGCTCCACACAATTCACATGCCCATCATTTACACACACCCTGTGCCTCACAGAAGCATCTGAGGAACGTTTGTGCACGACTTAAAAGTGTTTGAGCGTGATTTAAAAGGTGTCTATGATATTTTTAGATCTGGAACCGCATAAAAAATTATTAATGTTTTTTTTTAATCCTAAGTTTACTTGCATTTCAGCATTTAGCAGGTTCGTTTATCTAATAATTGACATCACAATGTACTTAAAGTAATATCTCAAAGTTATCTAGTGCAAACTGTTGTCATCCAGAATGGATTGCAAACATTTGATAAAACCCTCAAATGTTTTAAATGCCTAAAACTTTGCATGTTTTTATTCAAACCATAATTAAGATTCTAAATTGCAAAAGCACTTCAAAGTATCATTTTATCTTTCAGGATCAAACCTAAATTGATGACTGTTCCTCCAAGTTGTGTGCAGGGAATTGTGGGTAATGTAGTGCTATAAGGTGATAGACACTCGTCGAAGCGTCAAAAAAACTGTTGGCTGTTAAGGAGATTATTTATATTTTTATTATTTTCTTATTGAGATTACTGCGAGAGTCTCACAGTAATTTTAATAAAAAAATAGCGTTCTTATTTTGTCAAAATTTTTTTCTATACAATAAAATTAAATGTAGTAAAACCATGTGAGTAATGTCATTTGTGTTTTAGGTTAAAAGTAATTAGATGGGTTATAAATAAGTTGTGGTTTCTTTATAATAACTATTTTTATATGTATAATAGTATAATTCTGGGAGGAAATTTTGACCTTAACGTGACATTAAGTCGGCCGAGAAGATAAGCTTGCTAACGCGTCTTATTCCTTAAGTGCATGTCAGATTGTCTGCATAGAAGGTTTCTTAATGGAAAATGATGGGGGAAAAAAGTAGGCAGTTATATAGAATTCTTTAAGTCTTATTTGAGAAATATTCCCAGCCTTGGGCAAATGTGCATGTTTGAGAAGATCTTTTGACAGTTCCATCAGAGTTTAACTAAAAATGTGAAAAAACACACAACTGGCTTTATCAACCCGATTTTTGGATGCACAGGTTTTCATGGAGAACTCTCTTTATTTCACACTTCAGGTTGGGAGAGTTTGGTAAATCTGGCCTGCTTGAACAAATAACGCCACAAGCGCTTAAGAGTGACATTTAGTCATTCTGACATTTCGGCTCAGTTGAATAGAATTGTGGTTTTAGTGTGCGTGAATAATCTTACGAAGGTCTCTGTCTGAAAAGAACATGTATAATGTAGTTTGTGCAGATTATCCAACTTGTGTTCCTTTGGTGGAACAAAGTTCACGGACGAGTAAACGTTCCTTTTGTAAGCGTCGGCGGATGCAGAGCGGCTGCGAACCTGATGTCTGTTTGTCAATGATGTGATGCACGTCCATAAATATCAAGTGTGTACTTGTGCCGAACTGCCAATCTGCTAATGGGATGTGCACACAGCTCGTTTCAAACATGAGACGGGGAGCGAGCCCATCATTTAGGTCCTTGGACAGAACTGCTGATTTAGAATGTGCCAGAAATAATGCATGGCAGCTGGTTTGAGGCGTTTTTGAGCTGTCTGTAGTTTTTTTTTTTTTTTTTACACGAGGAAGGTGTCTCAACTCGGAATTTGATTTAATATCACTGCCCGCTTTTGCTGGGAATTTACTACAGAGGCTTCAAACTTCCATAAGAGGATGTTATAATTTGTCAAGGATTATAAACATTCTCATGACCCGTGTTTAAGTTACCACAGGCTTCGTTTATCGATATAGTTGCGTTCCCAGCCGCCCGCGACATCGCTTTTTCAAGACACATGGACATCACCTTCATAACGGCTGAGAAAGGTTGGTAGGAGCCACTGGCTTGAGTTTGCGAGAGAAGACAGAGTGAAACTGACAGGGACTTACAGGCAAGAATTTGCAGAACGTAAATCCACGAGAAGCCAAAGGAATTCGGCAAATAAAGGTATGTTCCATGGTAAAAGTCTGCAGGGAAGCGAAGCGAACATTTGATCTCTGGTACAGTGTGTTTTACGGGGATACGTCCATAAATTGTAATTGTTTTTAAAGGATTTCATTTATGACAGACTACACACCTTGAATCAGTTTGGAATGCGGCGTTGCATAAGGCCGACTAGTCGAAGCAGACTTAAATATTTAAGAGAGAAAAAACACATACTAAATGTTCCAGTCAGCGAGTTCACAAAGCTCCGTGAATTATCGGTGTCAATCGCCAACGTAACGTTTTCCGCGCAAATACGTTGATTAGCTTATCTAGCGTGACAGACGCTTTCAACCTCCTTTAGCCGCAATCGGTGCCTCAAACCCATATTTGTTTTATTTTATTATCGTTATTTCCTACGAAATCCTTTAATCAGGGCCACGGTTGGAAGGTTTGTTGACGTATTCCGTCTGCAGATTGGCCACCTAATCTTCGTCGTTACGGTTTTTTCCCTCGTTTCCAGACTGTTGATTATTGGAGTCTGTGCTGTTGCTGAGGCGGCTTTCAGACGTGCACTACAGTATCTCCAGAGAATTGAGACGTGGCCTTGTTCATCAGTCAGGCTGGTATGAGCGGAAATAGTGGGTTAGGGCTTCCATCGGTGGTCACATAGGTGGGATATATAAAATCAGGGATGCAGGAAACACTACATCCGTGATACCTTGGTGGACACGCTGCATCACAAGCCACTGCACCTTCATTCTATAGGTGTCACTCCCTGAATGATGATATTCTGTTTGTTGTGCTCAGTGAAGTCTTCTATATTTAATTTAGGAGGTATGTGCACTTTTGAGGGACTGATCTCACACGGCAAAGAATTTGTTATTCAGGGAGTCTATTGTTTTGACAGCTTCTCTGCCCACATTAGGCTGACTTTGATCTGGAAAGGCCATTCGCATGTGCTATTGATTGATCTTTCTCTTGGGCCTAGGTTTCCATTTCTCTTACTGCGCTCTGGAAAATAGATGGGCCAGACAACAGACCCGCAGCTATGAGTAAGAAAAGAGTACGAAAAATCGAGTATGAAAAATTGTACAGTTTTGGCCTTCCTACTCGCCACAGATTGGTCTGAGAATAGTTTTTGAATGGTTGGTGTAGGCCAGAGGTGCTCAGTTCACGCGGACTCCAATTAGTTAGACTTTCAGCTCAATATGGGGAGAAGGAAATAAAATGGTAGATAAATAGGAGTCAACTTTAACTGCCATTGACAAATAATATTGACACACTCACACTTTTAAGACTTGATACTTTTGAATTGAAAAAAAAATGTAAAATTGCAGTTGTTGCAGTCAAATGTACAAAATGTTAATGCGTTTTAATCCTAATTATGCAAAAACCTTTATTCATGATAATCTATACAGAAATACTGTCTTTTATACAGAAATGTAGAAAAATTAACTATTATTTTGTGAAACTATCATTTCAAAAGATATGTAAGAGCTACAGGCTAGCAATACTATGAAGTATGATATTTTTCTTTTTTTGCTATAGTTTAATCAAATCTTTTAACAAATCAATTCATATTTTCTTATACAGTTTATGTAAACCTTCCCTTTTTAAACTAATAAAAACACAAGTTGTGCTTTACAGTGAGTATAACTGCAACTATATTGGTTCTTTTGGTTTGGGAAAGTGTAAAATTGCGGCTACTTCGGGAATTAGTTTTTCTTGTCTTGTGCTTTATTAGTACTTATTTATTTCAAAAAGCGTTCTGATATATGAAATGTCGCCATTGATTTGAGTCCTATTAGGGACAACGTTCGAGTCAGAATAGCAGATTTAACATGACTGATATCAATGTATTCTAAAGTTTTAAGGTCTTATTGTAGAACTATTCGATTTTACTGCTCAGTTTGTTTACAAATTTACAGTTTTAACATGTAAATGTAAAAATGTAATTGAAATGATTGTTTATATGTTGTATTTTGCCCATCATTGGAAATCATCGAGCTCCTTGGTATGAGACCCTACATCGAGATTATTAAATAATTCTAAAGCCATTTAGTTCTGCTTTTAGAAGTCTGAATAAATGTCAGACACAAAGTGAAGGTTAGAGTCACACAGCCAACTGATTATTCTTCCAAACAAAAAAAAAAGCTGTTTTTGTTCCTTAGCTGTTATCTTTAAGCTGTTTTACATTCTCTCCGGGTTAGTTTCAGCCTTCAAGGCACCGTATCTTAATAAACAGGAAGCAGTAAACCCTGAAGTGGTCTTTGTCGCTAATTCTTCATGGTGACTCATGGGTAATAAGGGGTGTTACGGGATCTTTTTAACAGTCTTTCGCATAAGTACACGTCTAGTTACACAAAAATGTCTCATTGCGTTCAATATACAGTACAGTGAGAATCATAGTGTTTTACAATGACTTGTTTAGAAAGATGCTTGTAAATGTCCAGGACTGATCCGATTTCATGGAATTACTGTGTATTTCTACCAGAAAATTCCATTTGTGAACCACCTGCATTTCTTCGTGAAAAAGCCTTGCCATTAACCATCATCTACAAATGTGTATAGTCACTCTTTGTGCTGCATTTTCAGTTTGGAGGTAATTTGGGCATTTTTTTTCCGCCATCCTCACGTTGCAGTAATTCAACAAATGAAGACGATGAGCATCACGACTCGTCTCATATTCCCCGATGAGCTGATTTAGCAGCCTGTGGAAGCCCAAACCAGATCACGAGATGAGCAATCGCTTCACACAAATTGGTTTCAGTGGGGACGTCTGATCCCTTGCTGTATTTGCATAAGCGTTTTAGTGAATCTGATGCTAATACAATGCAAACAGCAGATCAGAACAATTGTCACTCTTCGGTTTCTTGGTTGCTTTTCGGCGAGTGATTCAAGCTGTTTTATCACATTTCAGGAAAGCACTGACTTGTACTTCACAGATTCCCGTGTAGCTCCAGCTGTCTGGACACACAAAATCCTGCTGCTGATACCAGAAGGGTTTTCCTGGGGCAACAGGAGTCCAAAGTCACAGCAGTGGAGGTTTCCATCAGCCTTTGGTGACAAATGGCCCTCAGTTTGAAGCCGTATATCACTGCCTCCTTTTATTTATGTGAGTGCTACACGGCTAGTTTAATATTTGGAATATTTACAGTCACTTATCACTAGTTAACCATCTTCATGGGGAGCACGGAAGCTTCTAGGACATTGTTTTCGACCTCTTTCTTGCCCACAAGCTTGTTTTTATTCTCACTCGCTTGCCGGAGAAAATCTTCAGGAAGGAAATGCCAGATCCACACAGCAAATTAAACGTGTGTGTTTCCCTCTTTTGAAAGCGGTAATAAACTCCTAGTGCGTAAACATAAAAGATAAGCCTGGGTGAGATGTACTTAGCATCGCCTTTGAAATCCATCCAGTTACCATAAAAAGTGAGTTCTGTGCCAACACTGGCCTGTTTGTCTTTGCCCTACAACATCACTGCTGACAAAATGCCTTTCGTGTACAAACGACAGGGCAACCTACTGACCCAACCTGCTGGCCAGCCCGTTTTTTTTTTTTTT
>SOMO01000090.1:367800-378481 GCA_028128575.1 Paedocypris carbunculus
TGACCCCGAAACAGAAAAGTAGTTATTTAATAAAATGAAGCACGGATAAGAAATAAAGGACCACGACAACATCGACGAATCCCACAAACTCACGAAGAAAAGAAAACCAACGACGCAAAGAGGTTGAATATTTTGTACAACTTTTACTAAAATGGTGCAGACTGGAACCAACCAATTTAAAACAACAATTCTTCTCTGGCAAGGCACTGCAGCCATAAGATGAAGTTCAGAAAACCTTTCGTCCCGCTTGTAATTGCGACCAACCACTTCTACTGTATTTACAGAATGAAATCCACCCGAGATGCTGGAGAACCGTGAAATGCCCATGAGAGAAACCAAACGCCAGATGAACGTAAAACACTTCCCACCATCGACGTGAGGCAAATGGCTAACATCTGTCTCGGGTGTTTGCACCAGAATAAAAGTAGCTTCATTTCAAACCCTGTATTAATGTCAAAGGCGTCTTTAATATTTAGTCTTACATGTACATTTACATACAAAGAGCCGCTTCCTGTGACGTAAGAACGAAAACGAGAAAAAAAGAGTCGCCAAAAGTTTGAGCAACAAGGTGGTTCGTTCTTTTCATTTCACAATGAGTGGCAGACTATTCCAGTTAGAAGCAAGCTGAGAGTGAGCGGAACCGCTGGCTAAACCCGAGCCGAACCGGGTTTGAGAAATGGTTTCCATTTACAGTGTAAACCAGAGCGCCTGATCGCGATCCGTTGGGTGATAAAGCGAAATTCACACAGTACCATCAAACCACCGACTGGGTTAAAGATCCCGGCGTCGTCCCATAAACACATCTGTTCGCATTCTTGCATCAAGCCCGTATCTATTCACACATCTTTGATATCAGCTCAGCGTTTAAAGTGAATCCAGCTTCAACTATTGATTGCTGACGTGATTCATCGCTAATAGACATGAACCTTTTTGCATATCTTGCCTCGCTCTTTATCCGTCGATCCATTGAATTCTTAAAGAATGTGCGTAATCCGAGCCCGACAGACTGTGATGATGTCACACATATATACAGCTGGGTTAGTGCATGAGTTCCTTCCCATCAGAGCTTCCCGAAAAATGAAAAACGCTGATTCGGCGCAATCGCGACAGACGAGAATTCCTTCAATTCTTCTGGTCTCATCACGCAGATTCCTGCCTTTCTGAGGGTTTCACTGGAGGGAAGCTATCGGGATCCTGTTGGAACCCAAGCAAAAACAGACTTCCATAGCTTCGGTTCGTTGATCTCAATGCAACCGAGCTGGGGCCTATAAAACAGAGAAGTCTTTATTACTGGACGTTATGTAGGTGTTTTACAACCAAAGGCATCCGTCACTAACCCCCAGAAAACGGCCGGCAGGAGGGTCAGATAAGACCGGTCAAGCCGGGGTCAACCGCTTTATTGCCCTTCTATTCGTTCCCATTGGACGCTAGTCAACTAACCAGCCAGCAGACCTTTAACAACCCTATGGAATCTCACCTCACTCAATAAAAAAGAGACATGTCTCGTCTTCAACCAAAACACTCCCATCTTCCTTACAAAGTCAATAAATAAATAAATATGTGCATTTTGTCAATAAATTAACCCACTCGGGCCATTGCTAAGTTCGTTAAATATATAAGGAACCGAATGATTCGACGATAAAGTCAAGCAAGATCATGACAAAATAAAAGACTCTTGGGTTGAATGGACGAGCAGATGGAAAGTAAATGCAATAAAAGTGATTCCACATCCCAAGCCATTATATTTCTATCGAAAGCTCAGGTCTAGTGAAAGACGGTGATTCCAATCGAGCTGCTTGTCTTTGTCTGTGTTGGAAACCAGGTGTGTCCAGAGGAGCCGTCAACGCTCCAGAAGATTATGGACCACAACCTTGACAAATGAGCCAAAAAGCTCAAATCTTTCGCTTAGTTTTGAAGATGAAGTGTTCTTTTTTTTAAACGCTACTTTGGTTCGTTTTGGGAACATCTTCCAATGGATGAAGAGCCAAAGATTCAGTGTTTAAAAGATCCAATAAAAGTCAGACGAAAAGCAAGATGCGTAAAAAAAACATGTTTTCGAATGTGACTTGGAGATTTTTAGAGATGGTCTTCAACGGAAGTGGCATGCGTTTCGGAAAAGGCCCAGTAAAGTGGATCTGAGAAGCACATGAATCTCCTGAGAGGACGAATGAAGGGGAAGGGTGCTAAAAATAGCCCGTTTGTACCTGTATTTCACAAGCCGCGTGACATATTTCTTGAGGTAGGCACCACAGACGGGCACAAGTGTGAGAGAGAAGAGCCTGGCACTTTAGAAAATCAAAAAGCCAGGATCCGAAAGCCGATGTGTGGGTATTGCTTAATGCTGAAAGGTTCGTCTGAGCAACACTGTTCGACAGAGAAATCCCCAGAAGAAACGCAAGATGGCTTTACTTACACTGGCCTCTCTGCATTAGATGCGAATGGCGGTACAACTGTTACTCTCGTGTGTAAAAATAAAACAAACCACGGTAGAACTGCCATGCTGTCCTACGCTGCAAAGATTCGCCGGTTGGACGTTATGGGAATCGGGAATAACATGGAAACCCGCGCATAAGCTGTTAATATCAATTCACGTCAAAATGGAGTAAAAACCAAAAGCGGATGAGAATTCCCAAGCAACCTATTGTACAACCCCAGCCACATTCCAATGTGTTGGCGTTCCCCATCCCTTCTCTCGTCTTCTCCGCATACAAAAATTCTCTTTTTAAAGAGCGACTTGCTGGAAGAGTCCAAATAAATCAACTACGGGACCACCTGAAGTCTAGAAATGCTGGTTCCCTTTCGCAGGACAGTCTTCTGCCCTTCCGTACCTGAAAGCCCCACATCATCAACCTCGATCGCATGCCGTAAATGTTTCACAGTAATCCTTTCATCAAAAAAATAATGCTTAAAAAAATAATATATAAAAAAAACAAAGGGACCGTATGATATTAAGCAAGTAGCATGGACGTGGAAATCTACATGTTTGTCTCTAAAGTTCAGGGTTTTTTTTTTCCTCGATAAGACACAAAGACGGAGGGACAGCACCACTCACGGAGCAAGCCAAGAGACCCTGGTGGTCTCCTCAAACATCTTTCTGTCTCCTCCTGGTCCCTGGATGGCCGAGCTCAACAAACCCATCAGCACGTGCCTTCATCTCTCAATGAACACAGACATGGAAGCGAGTCTTGGAGAAACACCAGTTCTGATGTTCTTAAGTGTCATGGAGCTGGATGAAAGCCTCTGGATGCAGGACCGTTCCTCACACTCCCGTCTGTGGTGGTCCCTTCTTCACCCTCCCATAAATAAAATCTCCTCTTCTGTTTGGTTTCCATCCCGGTGGGTCCAGGATGAAGTTGGGGTTATCTTCAGTCTGTGGGAGGACGTTTTGGTGATGTGATGGGTGCTGGCGCCCACTGAACGCGTGGCTCTACTCGATGACCATGCAGCGAGGCAGATGCTGGGAGTAGTACTTGAAGAGTTCAGCCGTGGCACCAGGACAGTTGGTGAGTTCCAGCTCCTCCAGCTCCTGCAGTTGGATGAGGCCTGAAAGTCCGGTGGTGGTCAGCAGAGGGCAGCCTAGGACAGAGCAAAGTGCTTTGTGGTTTTGCGTTTTCGTTTTTTTTTTATGGTGTTGTTTTTTTTTTTTTTTTACAATTCAGACTTCCTAAGATGTGTACGACAGTAACAATAAATTCACCATTCTAAGACATCAACTAAGAATTTAAAGAATGTTTAATATTTTTAAATATAAGAAGATTCTGTAAAACATTTTGTTTTGCCCATTTTTAGTCATTATATTACAATATAACAGTGCTATAATTACATTTTTTATCATTTATTTTTGTTTGTAATATTGTTATCGTTTGAAAAAAAATCCCCCAAATAGTTTTTAATCTGCTTTTTTAAATAACTTTAAATAACACATCTATTTAAAACAGATGTGGTGATTTGTCAATTTTATCTACACTGAAGAGAAACAAATCACAAATCCAGCAGCTAAAAGGAAAGTTCAGCTTTGTGCTCCACAGTTACTGTACTGTGTACTGTACTTTTATTCCGACGGCATGATCTGTTTATTAGAGATTAAGTTAATCTCAGTATAACATGAAACGATTTCTGTCCAAATATAGTGTGATTTATTCTTGCATGTTGGTAGGATTGTACCTGCTAGAGAGAGAAGACGAAGGCTCCTCATTCCGTAGAGATGCTGCAGCCCAAAGTCTTGCACCTAATAAGCATTAAGAAGTTCAGTGATATTTTTCTAGATTAGATTTGTAATCTAGACTGTATTGAAATGCACCAAAAAAAAAAAAAAACAATTTCCATTATCCAGTCCGATCAGTACGGTATATTTTGTATGGTAGCTTTCCTGGTAGCTGAGCTAGCATATATAATGTGTTAGCATCCTTGCTAGCTCATATCTGTATGCTATCGAGGTTAGTACAGTATATGTAATGTGTCCGCATTCCTTCTAGCCCACTTAGTATTTTTCTTTCGGTTAGTATATATAATGTTAGTTTTCCGTTATGTCAGCTTCTTTATAAAATATGTTAGCCTTTCTGCTCAGACAGAATTTATATAATGTTAGCGTTCCTGCTAGTTGAGTTACTGTATATATTATAGTAACTTCCCTGCTCAGTTAGTGTCTAGAATATGTTTATTAGCATCTGCTCTGTTAGTATACAAAAGCTTTCCTGCCAAATCAGTTAGTACAGTACATGTGATACGTTAGCTTTCCTGCTATCACGGTGTATATATTAGATTAGTTAGTGTGTTTATTATATTAGATTTTCTGATCAGTTAGTATATACAATGTGTTAGCTTTCTTGTCAACTCAGCATATGTAATATTTTAGCTTCCCTGCTATCTCAGTGTATAAATGCCATTGTTATTGTTACCTACAGTTAGCTTTTCTGCTAGCTCAGTTAGTAGCTTTCTTTTAGCTCCGTATTGGAGCTTGTGTTTGAATGATGTGTATTCGGTTCACAAGTCACGCAATAAGTTATCCACAGATGACAATTTATCTTTTAAAGTGAAACCAACTTGAACCATTGTACCACATGATGAGTACCTGACAGCACCAGCGCAGGTAGAGACTTCTCAAAGAAGACATTGTGGATAAGTAACCCAGGCCCGTGTCTGTAATCCGTACACACCTACATGTAACACAAAAACAACATTACTCCTCGACACACATTCATCTCAGTAATGAACAGATTGTAAATAGCCATTACAGCTTTGGCACAACCAAGCACGATTCTGTGCAGTATCCAGTAGTGTAAATCACTTCAACAAATGGACTTTATTTTACTTTACTTAAGCATTTTGGCTACTTTGTACTTGTACCGAGTATAAAAAAAATATAAGCAACTACTTGACTACATTTTTGATTGAGAATTTGTATCTTTACTCCACTACATTTGAATGGACACTATAGTTCGAGGTGGGCGAACTTTTGATGTTCGGGCCACATTGGGTTCTAACATTTGGCAAAGGGGCCGGACCGGGCTTCCTGGTCACGCGGCTGTCAATCACATTCTCACTAGCCAATCAAAGTAAAGTAGCAAAAAAAAATGGACGAAAAAAAGTCTTCAAATTTTATTTGTTTCTTAGACACTTAAGTTTGAGTCAGATTTTTGAGCTTGATGCATCTGATTCCATAGTCTGACAGTATAAAAAAAAATTACGTACATTTTGTAAAAAAATCACCCTTTTACGTACATTTTGTGTTTATGGTTTCGCTTTTTAAAATACTCTTCACACCTTTAATCGAAATTGGAAACGAAAGCACAATAACGCGATTTACCATCGCAGCATCAGCACACTCACCGGTCCAGAACCAGCTCCTCCAGCTTGTGCAGGTCGCAGGCGATGTACTCCAGGGCCATGTCAGTGACGCGGGGACACCAGGACAGATCCAGGCTCCGGAGCTTCCTCAGGTTCTCGGCCACCAGCTCCACGCCGTCGTCTGTGATCTTGGAGCAGCCCGACAGGCTGAGGGAGGTGAGGTTGGGCAGGCTGTGCACCATGTTGACCACGCCGTGGTTGGTGATCTCCCAGCAGGAGTTCAGGCGCAGGGTGTGGGTGGTGTAGCCCTGCTTGGCGGTGAAGTAAGCCATGGCCGTGTCAGTCACGTGATAAGCCTGCAGGCTGAGTTCTGATAGGTTGGGAAGAAGTTGGGAGATGGCGGCGATGGCGTCGTCTGCTACGTTGATGCAGTCGCTGACACTGAGCGAGGTGAGCCGCGCGTTCAGGCTGGACCAGAGGCCGGCTTCTGTGAAGTCATTACACCCGGAGAGCTCCAGATGCATCAGACCCTGCATCTGCTCCAGCATCACCTGAAGATCCGGCAGAAGACCAGGTTACTAACCACAAGCCACAGAACTACTTTCACTTACTTGACACATTTCACATTTCTTCTGTCTTTTATCTAAAGGAGATCAGTGCCGTGCTCAAGGAGACTGTTTGTGGAACCTAGCAGTCTGGGATTTAAACCTGCAGCCTTTTTGGTTTCAAGTTCAACTCACTAACTCCAGGCCACAGTTACACTGCCAAATAATGTTCAGGTAAGTCTTTGCATTTGACACTTCCCCCCCTCCATAATTATAATTAACAAATATAGTTAACATAATTATAATTACATAATCAGGTTAACAAAACTTACTTCAATAGTATCATAACTCTCAAATATATTTCTTTAAGTCTTTTATGATTTCAACACATGGCAGTGGTAGGGAATTCGACTTGTGTCCAAGAGGTTGCAGGTTCGAATCCCTCACTGGAAGTGTTCTTGAGCAAGACACTGACCCCCACATGACCCTCAAGCCCACGGTTAAGGCTGCCCACTGCTCCGGGTTTGTGTGTTCACTTCATTGTGTGTGTGTAACTTGGCTGGATGGTGGTTAAATGGAGAGCACAATTTTGATACGGCCCCTAGTGGCCATATTGACAAACTCACCTCACTTTCACTTTCTAGGCTTATTGTTGATCGCCTATTGACAACCATGATGACCTACCATAAAAGCCCCTTTCACACAGCAATGCGGGTAATTTGCCGGAAAATTACCAGCGTGTCCTGAACTTCTACGTGCTTTTGCCAGCAGTTTCCAAATGTTCTGCGTTCACAAAAGGCAGTTTACCAGCAATTTTCCGGCAACAATACAGCTCCTACGTTACAGTTTCCTGCCGGCAAATTGCAGGAACAAATTTACCGGCATTTGTATGTTCACACATGACTGCATGACACATATTTACAGGTATACTTTTTTTTCTTTCTTTGTTTCTTTCTTTTTCTCTTTATTTATATATTTATGTATATATTTTTCGAAGAGGGGTAAAGACAGAGTCAGTCAAACTCAATTCCCTGTTGTCATCGCAACTTGGCCAATAAAGTTTCTGATTCTGATTCTGTAATGTCTGTATGTGAGAAAGGGGCTAATGACCAGTCCGTCATAGCCATGACTGTTATAACCCAAGATAATTAACACCAGCGTTTCCACTATAAGTGAAGCAGTTTTAGAAGACCACAAATCTGGATCTTAATCATGATCTGATCTGCTGCCACTTGCCTGCTCTACATAATTCCAAACATGGCTGTGCTGTACAGTCCTCTCTCAGACAGAAGCTCTAAGTTCTCCATCACTGCACATGCTAGTGTGTAAAACCAAGGCAGAAAGAGGTTTGGATGCATCACAAACTATTTGAGAGTTCACCATGGAAACAAAAGCCCAGGATTAGCAACATGGAAGAGACGAGTGCGATGAGTATGGCCACGGTTCTTGTGGAACACATATTGAAATAAAATATCAGATATCAGAAAATACTGAACCCAATCAATGAATGAACAGAGGATTCTGGGTAACCAAATTCTATCACATAAACCTCACGTTGTTTGCTTTGTAGGGACAAAATTCTGCTTAATTAGGACAAAAATTAAGAGAGAATAAGAAAAGAAGCACAAGTCTCCATTGTACCGCAGTAAAGTCTGTGACTCAAATAGACATGCATTGTCATATTTTACTTTTAAAGCTGATATTTTCTTATATTCTGTGAAAGGACCACAATTTCGGAGATCATCGTCATAATAATTGTGTGTGAACCACGCAACCTAACGCGCTTTTAAGCGTCGCCCTCTATGCGAGTCTGTGTAATTTTCATTTATAGTACTTGTTTTGGAAGAAACGGCCATGTTTTCCGCTTAATCAGAAAAGCCGGTGTAGGTACCAAACAGCTCGGGTGTAAAAACAAGTCTGGGCCCCACGACTAATGACGACGTCTCACTTCGTGAACATTGAGATGTTTCGGCCTCATCGCATTGTTGTTTTACATTTCGATAACTATAATCAGTAATGTTTATAACTATAATCAAAAGCAGCGTCCGGCAGTTCTAAACATTATGGTATTAAAATTCCACACTATGGAACTACAGAACCTTGTAACCATTTGGTTACAAAAGATATATTTTCCTTTTCAAACATGTTGAAAGAACTAAGTGAGGGTGAGACTTTGATCAGTCCCTTGTGCAGTGTAGTGGGACATTTCGATGTACAAGTTATCAACGTTTCTCACGAGTTTCTCACAAATAACGGAAAGTTCTAGATTAGAATTTTTTTTAAAGCTTTGCATTTTGTCTGGACCAATCACCATCTTACACGTCATCTGCCAACGTGATTTGTCTGGACCTATCTTACGTTGTGGTCCAGTGGTTTGGGTCTTGGACTTGTGTCCGAGAGGTTGAGGCCATCACCTCACTTTCCTTTTTAATGGGGACAAAATGATCCAGACCGATTATTCAGATCAACTGTAATGAAGTTACACTTGAATATATCATAGAGTCCCTTTTTATTATTGTTCATGTAAATATTTATGTTAACATTGTGTGTTTTTTTTTTTTTAAATAGGCACGTTTTATAAAAGGCACGAAAGACATAGTCAGACCACATTTAATTCCTTGTTGCCATGTGCAAACTTGACCATTATAATTGATAGTGAGTCTGATTCTAAAAAGCTTGATCACCATACGTGAGGAAAATGAAGTTAAGTTACCTCCAGCCCTGCGTCCGTTATGGTGGACCTCTTCAGACTGACAGACCGGACTCCCTTCTTGGATAGTGGATAGTTGTCGATGAACTCGCAAATGTCCAAATCAGAGACGCCGACCAGGCAGAAAGACTGGAAGCCTCTGAGAGCGAAAGCCTGCAAACTGACAAACTCCTTCTCTCCGTTGGGCAGGAGAGTGTAGAGTTCTTTGGCGTGCAGGATGGGTGTAACTCCTTCCCAGAACTTGGGCTGGTAGAGAACCTTCCTCCACACCTTGCACACCTGGGCCAGGATGCACTTCTCCACCGTGGTGAAGTACCACAAGAGCCGGTTGAGGACCTTCTCGTCGAGCACCAGTTGCCTCTCCGGCAGGGGCTTGGGGTATTGCCTGATGGGCGGCTTGATGGCAGTCACGGGACTTGTGTCCAGGTCCGGGCCCAGCAGGGAGGCTGCGTTTGGCAGGGGTTCCAGGTGATAGGGAAGGGTGGGGGGAGGCAAGATGGTGGGCACAGAGGAGGACTGGCACAGGCGGTTCTTTGCAGCTGGAGTTCCTTTAGTGATGCTGGCCGAACCAAGGCCGTTGGGCTGCGGGGGCAGCTTGACCATGCCATTTCTCGTCATGCAGGAGGACTTGAGGTCACTGGGAGTGGACATGTTCAGCATTGGAAGCCTGTCGGTAAAGCAGATGATCCAGCCGTAGTTAGTGGCGTTCAAGTGTTTATGTCTTCTGCTAAACTCTATGCATTTCAAAAAACATACAAAATGTGAATGTTTCGATTGCCACTCAAAACCAGACTTGTGGGGAATACTTTTTAGAACAGTGTATTTTCAAAGATACTGTTAAATAAATGAAAAAAAAAGAACAGACAAACAACCAGGCAGAAAAGGGAGGATGGATGGATGGATGGATGGATGGATGGATGGATGGATGGATAGATAGATAGATAGATAGATAGATAGATAGATAGATAGATAGATAGATAGATAGATAGATAGATAGATGCAATGATGATTTTATTAGGTTTATCAGTATTAAAGACATTTTTCCAACCGTAGGCATGACACATTGTCTTTCAGAAGAAATCTTTCAAATTAATTGATTGATTGATTGATTGATTGATTGATTGATTGGTAACTTGTGATAATCTGATCTGATGGCAGCTTCTTATCAGACGTGGGCCACACTTGTAAACACAGTATTTAATATCTAATAGAAGGCAGACATCAGATGTTCAGCAACAAAGCGCTTTGTCAATTGTTCACTAAAACAAGCTCTAGTCAGAAACCCCGGCAAAAGCAACAATAGAAGTGTTCTTTGTGATCTGTGCATAATTAAAAAGCCTTGTGATCCAGCGTTCTCAGACACCCAAACAGCGACAGAACACAGAACGCAGTGTAAAATGGAGCTGTCTCTCCAACGCCCTGTTCCACCTTAAAACCTCCGTGCAGGTAGACGTGCTCTGTGTGCCAACGGCTTCGGGAAAAAATCTCAATGAGCGTCGCTGCTGCTCAGACGTTTCTCTCAATAACCCCATTCATAACAATTTATTAGCCAACGGCGATTGTTTTCTGCATTGAAATGTTGATCCCAATGATTTTTCACAAATAATGTCAAAAAGGCAAAAAAAATATATAAAAAATA
>SOMO01000090.1:453079-464732 GCA_028128575.1 Paedocypris carbunculus
AAAATGTAACATTAAAGTCACAATTACAAGTTAACCAATGATATCACAAGTAATAAAAAACTAAAGCATATTTTTTACATGTTTATATATTTAAATTAGATTTGGATTTTATTCACAGATTATCACTTTGGTCTGAATTTACAGCGCAGCAAGACAAGCCTGTCTGGTTTTAGACTTTAGATAAATCGGTCTGGTTTTTGTTCAGCATCCCTACCAGACTTGTTTAGTCGGCCAACCAGAGAAACGTAAAGAAAATTAAATTCCGTTATGAAATATTAAATACACATCCGTATCTTTTACTCTATCACAATCACTAAGCTGTGCAGATTGAATAATTCATAGGCTTCATCTAAAGAGCTGACATGTTGGATAACGTTCAGCCAAACGGTTTCTCTGGATTGCAGAACCTCTCTGAACTAAACCAATATACTTGGCTGTTTACTTCTTTGCTTTACTGTGTGAAAACGCAGAGCAGAAATACGACGCATTTCATGCATATAAATGCACTTGTGTATCTGTGAAACTGTCCATTGTCATTAGGCCGAGGAGAAACTGCAAAGTCTAGTTCTGTCTACGTAGATATTACATGCTTCTTATTCCTGGAATGCTGTTTAATCTGAATTTCTAATCTGTATAATTTATTTTTCGACCTTTTGAAGCCGTTCTGCCCAGAGCCAGAGCGCAATAATTTATTGTGAATTCCGCAGAGAACAATTGTGAACCATTGTTGAACTGATGCTTCATTAAAGCAAAGACAAATATGATTATCTTAATTCACATGTTTTATGTGAAAAAGAAACGTAACATAAGACGAACATCATTTAAATCATCTTGTACATGTTTAATCTGTCAGTCGCAGTTGTGTTTTTCAGCCGTCAAACGAGCACTTTCGAATAAATGGCCATTTTTCTTCATCCCGCTAAGCTGCTCTTGAACGTTCAGCAACTTTTGTGGAACTTTCCGGAGTGGCAGCAAGGAGATAAAGGCGTCTGAAGCAGTGCAGCATTCTCCTGCATTAGCATTCACAACACCGGCCTGGACTTACAGCCAAACTCCAGAGGAGCCGGCGAATTGATCCGAGCTGCGAACTTTCTCTTTACATTCTTCTCCACTTTACAGCAAAGGTAGCAGTTTTTGGTATTAATTAAAGTGGCGGAGCAGAGTGAAGAGGGCAGGGAGGAGAAGAAGACCGTGATAAGGGATGGTCAACACCAACTCTTAATTTCATGCATCACGGCTCCTTTCAATAACGCCGCCGTTTGTGCGGATGAACCACATTCACATCTGTCAAGCCTTTAACACAAATGGAATCCTGATAGCTGAAGGTGATACACAACGCAGCCTCTAAAATGCTTGGGGTATTACCGTATTTACGCAAATATAAGCACACTGTGAATATAAGCATCCACTTGAGTTTTCAGGCACAAAATAAAGATTTTGTCTGCCTCCGGAACCAATAATATTAAATTAAAGAAGACAATGTATTTCCATTTATTTTTGATCGCTCCTGTCTTGAAATGTGAAAAATCGAGCGCTTATGTTTGCGTGCATATTTGAAATCTGCGATTATAAGCACCCTAATAGTTTTTGAGCGTCTAAATTTGGGAACATTTTTAGACGAGGTGCTTATATTTGTGTAAATACATCGAATTTGCTCCAAATGCTTGGAGAAAAGAAGAAATCATCGCCTCCATGAAAGAGTCTAACTAATTGGAGATTTTCCCCCAAATGAAGCATCGCCATTCAGACGCCGTCCATATGTTCCAAAACGGAGTGGAATTCTCTGGAGAGAATCTGGCTGCAAACTAAATTAGCCTGAAATCCGCATCTCTGCCTGTTGGGTTGTGAAGGACAGAAGCTCGGAGATCCAGAAGTCAGAGCAGACGAGTGAGAAACGCCGTTCAACGCCTCATCCTCCTCGAGACGGAGATCCAGAGGGAAAGTTTGTTCATATGACTCACTCCTGCTTATTAAAAGATCTCCAGCAGCTTCGTTACAGAATGAGTCACTGCATCTCGTCCTTACATCAGCTTGGCAGACAGGGTATGGATAGTTTACCGTCTGGATCGCCACGATTGCGTGTTTAACGAATTGCTGAATGGATTTAATGGCTCTTATCAACAAGTCTACCATCGACTCAACTGCTAAAATAACAGTGATTTGTCTGGATCAAAAACGAGGGAACTATAATAACTGTCCACAATGGTGTAGCTGACGCAACATCACGAGCAATCGACCGCAAACCCTTCGTATGAAGAGCAAGTGAAGCACACGCACAAGTCGGGCATGATGCACATGTGTTCGTTCACGCTTTAACCCACAATAACAAACTCTCAAACGCGCTCGATGCTTTTTGACTACCAGTCGAATGTGAAATTGTATGAAACGAGTGTGGTAACGGTGAAGATACGTGAAGGTCAAGCGAGCGTGTGCTTCAGCGTGAGCAGGTGCTGGCTTTTCCTCCTATGCATTTTTAACGCGATTACAAAACAAATGGCGGTAGAAGAGGTGGTTCTATAGTGTATCGACTTTGTGGATGGGCGCTTTGTTGACTGGTTTGTCTTTAATCACGTCGTGGATCCAGCAAAGCCCACGTCAGGTCTGTGATGATTAATTGCCGGAGCTTTTTAAACATTCAAGCAGGAGTAAAGGAGTCCAGCGTTGGGACGGAAACACGGGAACGCTGTTCTCTTTCCCTTCACTGAGCAACAAAGGCTCATCTGCGACTCCAGTCGTTCCGCATGCGAGTAGCTGGGCACAGATGCCAGCCCCATATTTCGCTGTCATTGCGTATTTTCTGTCAGCGCCTGTGGGAATGATTTTTCTCTTCTTCTGGATTTATAAAGCATTTCTCTCTCTTCTGAAAGGCACTGCAGACCCGTCAAGCAGCCCGTGAAACTATGATTTAATAACCAAATGCTATTACAAATTCGTATTATACAATACATAACAATTCAATACAAACAGTTTCTACGCTTAATAGCCATAATATGGTGGTAAGTGGAAAAAATATATTAGAAGTAGCTTTGTAGCTTGTAGCTTTCACTTTTTTGGGAAAAAATGTTCATATAATTTCTCCAAACAAGTGTGTACAGTTGTATGTATATTATTCATTCTCCAGAACTCCTTAGAAGAAAACTGTGCTTTACCGTTTTCTTTANTGCTCCATGTGTGTATTTTTAGCAGCTTGAGAAAGTGACATGTAATAATTAATTCACTCATAATGATGTAACAAAAATAGTTCAGACGGCCTGTATCTAGTTTATGACAAATTAACTTTTTATAGATACAACGGACTTTTGCATTGTCACACTTCTTTCCGAAATTAATGTTATACAAAACTATTCCGATAGTTACCAAGGAACCAATAACACAGAAAAGTTCACAAAATGAATAGATGTAATAACCAATAAAAGTCACCGATATACATTTTATAAAGGCACCTCCAACTTAAATTTATAATTATATTTAAATCCTAATTATATTTAAACAAAAAGCTACCGCATTCTGTTGTTTAAAGTTTCTAAAAGAAAATATAAGAAAATACAGATAAAAAAGTGAGCGTTTAAGTGTTAACGGCAGCTAAAACGGGTTCAAACTGACCCTGTGGCTTTTTTGAGGCGCATTCAACACAAAGACCAAGATCGATGGAACCACCCTGAGTGTGCTTGTATGTTCTTTTCTTTTCAGAACAAAGCCTGTTTGTGATATCCAATGGATATTTGTTCCAGTCGTATCCGATATGATCAATATTACACCAGATGGAAGGACCGAACAATAGTGGTCTAGTTTCAACGAAAACCATTTCAGTCTTTCCATCCACGTAAATCTCAAACCCCATCACACCATACGAGCGAGTTAAAAGAATTCTCCAGCCGTCCATGACAGCGTCTGCCTTCTGCCCATAACAAAGCAGCTTCTTTGAGCGGTGAAGGATCGCCGGGTCTCGACCCGCTTTACACATGCAGGACTAGAAGAGGTTGTTGTGCTCATCAACATTTCAGCAAGTTCCCATCATCGCTAAGAATTACCAGAACCGTCAGTCAGCCTCAAGAGTCAAGAGCCATGCGCATCCTCGGGGTCCGAGGCGGATTGGGAAACACACCGCAATAGATACAGTGATCATATAAAGTGGCAGAAAGAGCCTTTATTAGAAAAATGAAACTTTGACGTATGTACATTTTTTTACATCTTGTAACCCAGCAAATTTTCTGCAACCACACTGTATTGACAATTCAAGTCACGTATCAGATCTGTTCTTTTAGTGAACTACATATACAATAAAAAAAACGAAATATTGCAAAAAAAAAAACAAAAAAAGAGAGATTATGTAACAAATGGCTGAAACCAATGTATTTAAGAGAGAACAGGAGACATGTCCAAACTGGTCCATGGAATTAGTACTTTCTCATGCAATTTACCAATAGCAGAAATTATTTTATTAATGCAAGTTTGTGTAAGCTTTAAGCAAGCGATTACTTACATTAAAAGACATTTCAGTACGCACATGATTATAAAAGGTGGGACAAAAGAACATTTAGGCAGGGCACGAGGTCTCAGTGATGTGTTTTACGGTTAATTCATAGTCACGTGACAAATCCCAACTAAAACAAATAGCTTCTACTTTAAATACATAAGTTATGAATGCAAAGAGATTCTTAATCGACGGCTGGATCTGTGGCCACAATGACTTCTGATTTCTTTTTAATATGGCTACCTTCATTCCGGTTTTCTTTAGAACGTGGGAATAGGACTAACTCAAGCAACTAGAAAGTTAGAGAAGACTCTCTTTTGGGGTCAGACCATGTGAAATCAGGTCTTGTTATTTTATTTTGTACAATTTAAATTCAATTTTGATTGTAGAAACAGAAGTCAATCCATGACAGGCTAAATAGGTACGTTGGGGCCATTGTAATTATTCAATAGTGCAAAAAACCATGTGAAATCCAAAATAAAAAGCTACATTTTAAGAACCAATGCACAATTTTAATAAGTGATCATATAATAGGGATGCTTTATCTTGAGCTAAAAAAGCCCCCAACTGACAACAGTCAATCGTATTGAGACTCTGAAATCAAATTCTGCTTAAGGCTCCATAAAAACATGGGCCGGTTTTGTCAAACAATCCCGCACGAGACTTCTAAGAGCATTTAGGATGTTTCCTGGCCCGCGAGCTGCATTTTTGTTTTGCCCCTGCAAACCTCTTCGTGAGGGTAGTAAAGCGGCCTGAGAGCGAGCTACATCACTGACAGTCACGCATGAGGACTCACACTCCCGTCTTTAGCCACCTGCCCCTTCTCACTGCGCCTTGTGTGGATCTGGCAGATGTAATTTGAGTTGAGGTGATTTCTCCTTGAAACTACCTCAGTGGGAACACAGCCAATGATGCAGTGACAGTACAACAGCTTGCCTGGCAGCAGAACCCAGCCTATTGTTCTTACTACGCCGCACTTGGCCAAATTTCCATTTGGAAAAAAAAAAGGGGGTTTCGAATGGTCTTCCGTGTGGATGCTAATTCAATTGGGAAATTCCATTGTTGAGTCTGGACGACACGTCGCCGCGAAACATTTATTCTGCCCCGTGCTATCGTGACTTCAGCTCAGTGGGAAGGCAAAACAATTCCAGCAAGTAGATCTTCTGTGAAAAACACCAACTGCTTTTGTGAAAGAAAAACCTTGAGATGTTGCTGCTGATCTCCAGCTCGCCCGCTTTGCAATTCACAGACTGCACACACAAAAACACGGCGGAATAAAACGTGGAGCGCTTGACAACGTGAGTCAAACTTAACTGAGAAAGTGCTAACTTCTTGTCTGAGTTTTGCAATCCTGCCGACTTTCGAAACAGCTACGTTGCTTAGACTAGGTCTTATGGAATTTATCGGAGCTACTATGTGTGCGCACTATTCTATTAACGCAAAAGGAGATCTGTTAAATATCGATGTGTAATATATATATAGATTAACTACAACATGGCTTTTGCGGAGCCCAAAAACAGCTACGTAGAATCTTTTCGTTCAGCTCATCGCTTCAGACCCAATCATGACCTACCCTGCTCTACATATCTGACCAGCGTCCAATTCAGTCACCCATTAGTGTGCGCAAAGAATATTTTTCGGCTCTCAAAATGGCGTGGAAAAATATCGCAGAGGGGTGACGACTCTTGTGTTTATACGCCTTCAAGCGGACGAATCGCGCTCGCATCGTACAAAAATCTGCAGAGCTACAATCCCTGATTACACGCCGCATGGTGATTCGCTAATCCCGCGCGGCGGAGTTTCGTCATCCATGGCACGCGGGCTACAGAAAAAGCTGCTGTACATACCTGTGAAACCCACACAAAAATATTTTCCCTGTTGACTCGCAACGTTTGTGACCTATTTGCATGATGACTTTACAAGTTCACAAGTGTCTCATATTCAAAATAGTCGCTTGGATGAGGGAAAACAGCGCTCTACTTACAGCGAACTACAGCGGACGGAGAGTAAATGGAGACGATGTCATATCTTTGGACTTTGGTCTTTTCTCCTCTTTACAGTTGAAGTCTGATCATGTGACAGGAAATAGACAGAAACACGGCTGGCGATGTGTTCAACCGCCAACCTTGCCTCACCAAGGCGGCACGGAGATATGAAATAAATGCAGATTGTGATTAATACTAGAGGTTAATACCTTGCGTATTTCCCCAGAACAGCAGCTCTGTAATAAGAATGATATTTTTTTGTCCATATATGTAAATATGGACAAAAAATATATATGTATATATTTTTTTGCACCCTGTTACAAATCATCTGTGATCATAACATCATAAGAAAGAACATAGAAAGAGTTACAATTGAGTTGCATGCCATTATTATAATTTTTCATGTAATCAAAATACATTTTCCATAAAGACTGGTAGTTATTACAAGGGTGGGAAACGTAAATCAAATCATATGGCAAAGAGCACAAACCTCGTGTGGCATAAACGATACAGGACCTTGATATTTCAATGTGCACATGCACATCGGCTTCTAGAAAGCAGCACTTCATATTATGAACATGTTTGTGATGATGAACGCAAATGGCATTTTCGTGACGCTTAAAACAAAGTATGTCACATTACAGTTTATAAGATCTCAAAGAAACGTGAAGACAAAGTGAGTATAGGTGATAAGTCAGATGTGGGAACCGAACGGAGCAGTCGTACGTGTCGATAAAAATCCTGTTTTCTCCAGCAAATGTCGGAGTTGTAAACATCACGTTTCAAAGATGGACGGTCATTCCCATCTCTCTACTGCTCACATAACTGCATCAAAAGTCCTCAGACAACGAGAGTGATGAGGCGGGAAATACCAAGCCCACTCATAGCATGCCAAAACACAATGTGAATGTCCATAAAAAGACATGAAAAATAAAAAAAAGCTACACAATATTGACACAGAACCATCCTGAGGTATTCATCTAATACACAATTTGGCTGTGTTTTGATTCGACATGGCATGGAGTTCATTACGTGAGTTTGTACAGTATAAAAAGGTCCTGCATGGTAGTCCTCGACGCCAATGATCATGTGATGGACCGCAACTGAAAACCAATGCTCAGACTTCAAGCTCTATGTGCCTTCTACTCTTCACACTCCATTTGTCTCCAGCAACAAACAGCGTGAGGTGTTGCTCTGATTTGTTTTCACAGTGACAGGATGGAAGTATCAAGCCAAAAAGATGGTGAGAATGCCAAAAACCAGTGTGTCAGACCACCTGCATGCAGGTCAAGTTTTCATTGCACATGGCCACCTCAGCTCTTTAAGTCACGTTAATGCAAATATATCGCAAAATCAAAATAAGACAGGAAGCAAAAACACCCCAAACTAAAAATAATACCGAAAAACTAAAAACCGAAATCTATTCTTGACAGTAATATAGAAGTTCCAGTTATAAAGCAGTGGTGGACGGTTAACTAATGATTATTGTGCTACCAAATAAGATCATATCTAAATTCTAAATCGGGATTAGAATGCCAAAAATCCCAAGTCTATAATTATTAACGCAATAAAACTGCAATTGCAGAGCGCCATGAATGAAATACCCTTGCTTGCCTTAATTCAGGAACTAATCCAGCCACATACTCATTACTCGGCGTGTAGGGTCAAGCAGCTCAACGTTGGAGAAAGTGCTTCAGTCCACTGCCGGAGCTTCGGACTCGGAAGCCGCATGTCTCCCTTAGCTCTCGAGTGTTTGGAGTGCACACTGGCACTTCGCCGAAAGTGGGAAATAATTGATGACTTTCATGCTAAACCAAATTGTTTTGGCTTCTACCTGCCTCACTTATTGTCTTTCTGTAGATACTTGCCCATAAGGCATCACTGAATTGCTGAGACCTTTGGATTGCGCTTTCCAGGCCAATTGGCTTCTAGTACGAGAAGAGAGCACTCGGGTACTGTGTCGGCGTATGTGACTGTGGCATTCTTAAATAGTTCTAGTACACAAAAAAGCATTAAACGTCTGACTCGAGACTAGGTATTTTCTTATATACTCGTCTATTGCTAAACTGCGAAGAATTAAGAACCCGGGGAGCTGAGTATGCACTAGTCTTGTTGGCTACGTAAGGCATCACATGCTCTGAAATGTACATGTCGTTGGGTATTCGACCGTCCCTCGAGCCGAATGAGGTGGTGGACTTTACCGAGGACCTCAGATTGTTCTCGTTTCGTGTTTTGATGGGCGCCAATTGTTTGTAGATGTCTGAGGAGCTCCTGCCGTGAACCAAGCGGGTGTCGTCCCGTATGGACTGCATGAAGGGGTTGTCTGTGGGGTGATCGGGGTAAAGGGATTTGCTACGCTTGCTTTCTTCAAGGTTTCGGTTAAAGAACATGGACCGACTTCCAAACAGTTTGTCAGCCTTGATATTAAACATGTTTGCATAAGGGCTGTCCTCCAGGAAGCGGTCCTTCTCTTTCAAGCTAACGCTGCGGGCCGGTCGGTTCAGGTCGACCTCTTTGGGCTTCTCCAGCATGATGTTGTCAAAGGAATGCTGACGACTGAGTCTCAGTCTATTCCTCCTCTGTACGTGCGGCCCGTCCGTTTGAGGCCAGTAGTGGCTGAACATGTCGTCATGGTGCATGCTGGGACTGATCATGGCCTCCTGCAACATCTGGTCTTCGCTGATGTCATACAGGTTCCCCATGTGCACGCACGCCTCACATCGGTTGTACGGAGAGCGCACTGGGGCGTAAGGTGCCGTGCCATAATTGGGCACCTTGGACAAGCAACTCCTGCAATGAGTCTGTTTGAAGCGGTCGTTGCTTTCATGTGGACTGAGGTTCTTGTCCTTCAAGCTGTAGTGTTTGTTGTAGACGTTGTCTGGCATGAGGTCCGAGTCGCTTTGATGCAGGGGGCTGCTGTTGAGATGGATGATGGGCTGGTCGCATTTGCGGTAATTGTCATTGTGGTCGGAATACATTTCGCCAAAATCCAAATCGTCGGTGGTCAAGCATCTGCTTTCCCGGTAGTGCTGTGGTTCTGAGTGCAGACTCAGCTCCCGGTCAGAGTCTATGGTGTAGATTTTCTCCCGGCCCACTCCGCCCTGCTTATTTTTTAAGTAGGACAGCTCTACTTCGCTGCAATCCCTAGGGTATTTTGACGTCATCGATCTTTTTTTTAAGTTATCCTTGGGCTTCAGGTGCTTGTTGTTATCTGGGTCCTTGTACGAGGTGGCTCTGCTGGAGCAGTCGGAGATATCAGAGTGGGCCGCGTCCTCTGGCAAGTATCTTTGACTCTTCATAGACAGACGAGGGTCCAGAGTATCAGGGCCTGGAGTTTGACGCAACGTGTCAACAGATTTTTTCCAGAGAGCTCGGGGTTTGGCATTGGTCTGGGCTGTGTCTGCACTCACTGCCACTTCTACCGTGTTAGGGTTGGATTCGTTGAGGGTGAGAGGGTGTTGACCCTGGAAGATGTAGTTGTTCAGATGGTCCTTGTGGCGGTTGGACAAATACGACTGCAGGTCACTGGAGTCTCCATAAATGTCCTTTTGAGCGTAGCTTCGGTTGTCGGTGTAGATGAAGTTTCCTTTCTCAGCCATCATGTCCATGATCATAGGACTGGCTGAGTGCATGAAATCGCCTCCTCGTTTCGGGGAGTTCATCCTGGATCCGCTGAGGTTGGTCATGTTGGTCATTTGCTTGGCCGACTTGATGAGCTTGAGCATGTTAGACTGAGGACTGAAGTCAAGATCAGATGTCTTCTTTTTCATATCAATGTGGACACCATGAATGCAACTCCATATCCCCTGATAAAAATGGAAATTCGATTAAAACATCTACAATGTTGGGCTTTGCAAATCTGTATCAGAATTGATTTTTCTTTACTGTGGTTAATCTACATAACAAACCATTTGGAAGATTAATAGAGATTTGAGTCATTTGCAAAATGTAATTAGCAATAGAAATGCTAATCACGCTTTTGCATCCAGAAAAAAAGCTATTAAAAGGAGCAATATTTAAATATCAGATCAGAGATGTTTTTGTTTTATATCAACACATTATAACCAAAAGCGCCATAGATCAAGACGAACCAGACATCTTGAGATTTTGGCGTAACTAGAGATCATGCTGTCGAAGCAGATGCTTCCCCATCTATACTATGTCAAGCAGCATGGTCGAAATGTCATTTTTTTCATTGTATTAATGAAAGAAAATGGTAACTATAGTATTAGTGTTGGCTTGTATTTACAAGAAGGTGAGAGAGCAGCAATGGTTAGTTTCATGAATTCCATCCTTACCCGGCTGATGGTGAAGAGCAGGCCAGGTTTGCCCGAGCAGATGCCAGTGAAGCAGTATCTGAGTCTCCAATAGAACAGGTGCTCCCAGACAAAGGTAATGAGGCTGAGACCCATAGCGGTGGCCAGCATGTAGAACACTCCAGCCATGTTGTCTACATCCAGCTGGCTGCTCATCACCTCGTTCTTCTCATTGTGGCAGATCCCAGTCAGCCACTGAGCCTCCAACTCCTCCATCTCACCTAAAGAGAGACACCATCATCCATCAGCTCCATCTTTATCTCTACCACAGCCAGACGCATGGTCAGGGTCTACAGACCAATTGCAATAAATAATTTAGACCTCCACCACCATATTTTACTACTATAGGGTGGTGAGCCAATTCAGGCAAAAAAAAAAAAGTTTTAAACATTTGAAAAAAAACCAAAACAAAACTAAAACACTTTAAATAAACTGTACTTGCACATTTCAGGTCAGAAAATGTGAAAATTCTCTGCTACTTCAAAACGCATTTAAGTGCTTTGGGAGCTTGATTTGCATCCTTTACTAAATAATTCAAGCAATAAGAATGTATTAGCATTTTCATTGACCAGGTCAAATATTCTCAAGATCTACAACGTCTTCCAGAAACTTGACCCGGTGAATGTCCAACGTGATTCCACAATATTTGATGAAAACCAAAGAGTCCTTGAGTAAGATCGTGACCCCCATCTGCTCACTAAACGCCACGGCTTCAGGCTGCCCACTGCTTCGGGCCTGTGTGTGTGTGTACACTTCACTTTGAATGTGTTAAATGTTAAGAGTATCACAGATACCTGTATCGACCTCTATCACATTTTCTAAAGTACTCGTTAAAATCCACCAATACCGGAAGTGAGAAACGTCTATGTTTAAGCGGC
>SOMO01000090.1:485934-498267 GCA_028128575.1 Paedocypris carbunculus
AACGATAGTGTATATGTATATATTTCTCCAGCATTTGTTTCTGCTCTGACAGTAGCCTGATGATGAATAGGCCTCGCCAGATTAATCTCCGTGTCAAACTGCATTAGACGTCAGTGTCATCCCCTAGTGCTCCTCATCTGACAAGTAACTCTGTCTACACCCTTTGTCCAGCTAAAGAGGTCTGAGACTCCCCTACGGTCCACTAGCCCGACATACCTGAGCTACAAGGGTCACTGCATTTAGAACGTCTGCCTTTTCTTCAGCCTCCTGCTCCTCTCGGCATGATCTTAATCGGTGAACTTCACACTATCATTGGAGAAGGTTCACTGATGCTTTGCTAAGGTTACTGGTGCAAAATCACAGGCGTTACCCGAGTTAAACCGTCTTCCCTGAAACTTGTTTTCAGTCGTCTGATTCCAAAACAGCATCCGACAGTGAAAACAATATGTGACAGCACACAGCTAGAGTGACAACCGCTTTAACATTTTATCCGCTTTAATCAACATCAACAAGAGGGAACTTGACATGGAATTAATTAATGTAATTACTTTCATGTGGGTTTAATTTGGCACCATAGCAGCTTGATCTTTGCAGCTGTCAGCTCCCCGATAAGAAGCGAGGAGCTCGCTAGGTTTGTGCATGGCCACTGGCAAGTGCAGAGTTTAAAGAGTCAAAGGCTATTTTTAGAGCCACTGTCTGCCAGTAGCTGTCCCATCACAAGTGGAGATACGGACGTTTCATGCGGAGGAACAAGAGCGACAGGAAAAGATCCGGCATGGTGTCAGTTACTGTAAAAACTAGTGCCGTCAAATTAGCACGTTAATAATTCAATTGAAAATTGCAACTTGTTGGAGCAAATTTCGAGAGTCGAGCGGAAAAAAACGCAGAGTGCATTTGGCACACAGAGATATAAAGATAAGAGAAAGTGCTTTTAGACAGACCGTTTCATGTTAAAGCTTTGCCAGAACAAAACTATTTCTGCATTTTGAAAAGATAAAATATGGAATTTAAAAAACTTTTTAAAACAGAGTTAAAACTTTCAAGTCGAGAGGTAAAAGGAAGCAAACATTTTCTAATGCATTTTCTTAAGGAGCTTTTTAAAGCTAAGCACTTTATTTGAACAATTTATGCATTTTTTTTGTCATAAGTTAGATAGCATTGTGTGTTAATATATGCTCTGTTCAAATGTTACATAACAATACATTTGTTAAAATTGTACTGAATTAATTTGATTTGACAGTCAAGTATTGATGAAAAAGAAGGTTAACTAAGAATAAATAAATATTCTATATATACTTCTGGACCTTGGTTTCCAAAAAAAAATTGTGGAACCGGACCTCTTTACATTTTTGTTGAATAGCCCTGATTCTAGAACGTAAAGAGTTGGAAAACACACTCACAAGCTTCTGGAATCCAGCTGCAAACCTCTGGGAGTATTTGACTATCAAACCAATATCATATCGCCCAAACATCCAGCGTTTAACAAGCCTTCTAGTAAAAGATCAAGCGCTTCCCCAGGAAAGCTATTTATTTGGGATGTTTAATATTGTTGATGATTATGGCGTTCCCTCAGCAAGGGATCAAGTGGTCTGATCAGAGCCAATCAGGCGTCTGCTGGCAGGGAAGTGCGTTCACGGGCGAGTCCGCCTCTCAGCACAAGCCTTATTCTGTCAATTAGACTCCCACCGATATTGATTGATTTGCAGAGCAAACTCCACAAATCAATTTCTCCCATTGTTTTGCTGTTCCAATTATTTCTCCCGCTCTGGTTTTATTGAACCGCACTCTCTCTTTGAAAAAATAGAATAAAAGAGCGCCGCGCTGGTCCGCCAGACCAGGACTGGAGCTTCGGCTTCGTAGAAATTCGCGATGTGGGTTTGAGTCTAAAAAGACGAGGATGTAATTAAAGCTCTAAATTTGCCGACTCTGGCAGTGCTGAGGTAATTACCGCACTGACACAATTTTACACCGTTCCAGGGTGTAATTAAGATGGTGGATTCATGGCTGCTACGATTGTGTGAACAGTTGTTAATGACGCTTTGCTTGGGTGAAAATGTAATAGCCCGGTTAAAAAGGTCAGTTGTTTTCTCCGGTGGCCGAGAGCTGGCTTACCTTCTCCCACTCTCGGTCCTTGTTCAGCACGATCACCACCAGCTTGGGATGGACCTGGTAGCCATCTTCTGTGAAGGACAGATCTCGGCCATCCCAGCTCACGTTCATCATATACCTGCGGGAAGCAGAGAGCTGGTCATGTCTAGAAATAGAGCAGTCGGGCGGTAAAACCCAGCAGGATGGTCAAACTGAGCTTCTCATCCCACGTTTAAAAGAGCAAAATAGGATGCCATGCTCCTTTCCCACACGTACGGAGACAAAAGTAGGAATTAATGAGCCATCTCAAGACTAATGACTGACCTAAATCAGATGTCACATTAACCGAAGATGAAAAATATGGCTGGGTTATTATTAGAATCGGTCGAAACGTGCATGAATCACAACTGTTCTTTCTTCTCTCCAGATTCCAAGCAATAAAGTGGGAATAAAGCAGAACGGCAACGTTTGAAGAATCATTCAGTGTTCAGTGCATCACACAGGCTTGACGCTGGAATCGAGCAACATGGACAGGAAAATCAAGTTGCATTATTTTTCATGTATTTCTAATTCTGGCGATTGTTTTACAAAAATCTGACGTAGTTATTTAATTAAGCCGCAATCAGTGAACACAAATTTCCTCTGTTATGTTTTTCTGATTCATCATAATCTATGCGTAATTTTTTTCTTCAACTATCGCACAATAATTATGAATAAATAAAGTAGTTTTTGAAGAAAAAATTATTAAATAAATAAAATCACAGCCTTGCCCAATTTACAAAGAGCACTTGCTGGAATTATGATTTTTGCGGCGGTGATTAATAGCACAAGCCCTCTTGACATATATTTACATACTTGAACATATTGTAATACGATGGAGCAATTTCTCACCGTGTTGTCAAGTTTTGTTTCAGTGATTATAATCCAACGTTTTAAGGGCCGTGATTGGTTGACGAGTTTTATGGCCCTGCACCGCTATGTGAGTTAAATTAGAGGTGCAATATGATGATTGATTTATGAAAAGGGTCTTAGTGGGTGTCAAGTGACCGAATGGCAGAGCTGCTTGTTGAATTGATTGGGGTCCCATTTAGGGGGCTGAAACGAAGGCCCACTCACCCTGGATATATCGTGAAATCCAATTACATCAGACTGCGGGAACGAAAAAGAATCGATAAACTCTGCTTTCCTCCACCACCAAGACATGTTTCCATTCTCAACAGGCTTCCTTATTTATTAAACCTTCTTTCAGATTTCACAGCGCTCCTTCTTCCCTTTTCTGCCTCTACACTTACACCTACAAAGCAAGTTTTCACCAATTACGGAGCAGATGCGGGTGTCGACAGAAGGTACAGCAGTGTGATAGTCATACTCATGGTTAACAAGTTCAGTCACAGCTAGACCGCCATCATTTGGACTGGAAGGAGTCAGGGATAGTAACTGCCGAGGACAAATATTTGGCCAAAACCAAAAAAAAGGTGGAAGGAGAAAGTGTCTGGAAAACACAACATTCCTCACCCCGGGGCGACACAGTTCATTTTTTTTTATCACAATAACAGAAGCTTTTTTTTTTCACGTTGTGTCAGTGACTTGAAAATGGAAGAAATAATAAAGAAAAAAAATGGATGGATGGATGATTTGACAGCAGTATCTTAATTCCTAATCTTAATCACAGATTTTAAACATCTCAGTAGTTACTTTTTATGTCTTTCCATCCCTCCATCCATCCATTTTCTGAACCGCTTTTTTATTTCCGGGTTAGAGGAGGCGGAGCTATCTTCAGCTAATGGCATGGGTTGCACATGATTAATTGTATGCAATCACTTATGATGAATTTTGCAAAACTCCAATTTCCCTAAAGGGTTTAGGACAGTGAAAAGAAACCTGGAAGAAACCCACACAGGCACAGGGAGAACCTGCAAACTCCACACAGAAAGACCTCGACCGGGCCTCAAACTTGAGTCCCAAAGATGTTCTTATCACCCTGAGGTGACATCACAACACCGGCATGTGTCTCTCTTTCACTGCACTCGTGAGAAAGGAACTATGAATTTAAAAGAGCTGTCGCCAACAGCAAGCAAAAGGGAGTCGGAAAAACAATTGCAGATTAACCGAAGAAAAAAGATAAATATTACCGTATCAAAAGAAGCATAGTTAGATAAAATGAATTTGTAATCTCCTTTCTCTCTGAAAATAAACTCCATGTTCAGGCCCCCACAGGCAGCTTTGTGTCAGAATAAACATTGCAATCTTCAACCGCAGTCAAGATCTTTTCGTCTTCACTAGGAACAGAATTACGAGACAGTTTACGTGACAGAAAATTGTTTTGTTTTGTCACATTATGATGAGTACGACTCCATATGTTGTTGGCGTGTAATCTCCACGTCTCGGAGCATGTCTGCCACACTCAGCTCTTTCATAACATCGCAGACACGATCTCCACCAAAACTGGCATATTCATAAAGATGAACAACTCAAAAGTCATTTCACTACTCCTTCATAAACCTTCCCTGTGCTAGTCACTGCCAACTTCAAATATTTGTTGAAAAGGAGCTCATATTTCTTCTGACTTCTGCCCACAAAAGCCTTTCAGGACTGAGTATTAATCAGGCCGTTTAAGCTCAAGGTGCCAGCGAGATCTTTTCTCTTTTTTTAACCCATCCCACAATGGTGCTGGTTAGAAAGGCTAAACCCAATCCTGCCCATATTCCCACATCACAACTGCCATAAATCCTATTTAATTTTGCTCACGAAAGTTCAAAATAATAGTGGTGACTTGTGTGGAGCTGATATGGCGTTATTGCAGCGGCTGGTCAGAGCGACTCCGCACTAAATAAGAGTTTGTGAAGTGCCCTTTATTTCAGCAATATATGATATTAGAGACCCCCGCTGACAGCCCCCGCGCTCCCCACACAGTCGACTCAATGCCTGGCTCACTTTGACAGGTAATTTCAGTCTTCGTCACTGGTGGATTCTGCAATGCTCCGCTTTTTGTGCCAATTGAAATGGCCGTGTTAAACATGTCATTTTGCATGGAGTAAATTTACTTGGTAATTTCACCCAGGGTTCCTTCAGCATTCAGCGTTAATACCACAAGAGGAACAAAAAAAACCTTCCAACTACTTCCGCCCTAAAGAAAACAAACTATGGCGTTATATAAGACTACATTTTAATTATAGTACTGCCCTTGGTAAGATCATAACTAGCTGGAAAATGAACGTTGTTTCTTTTTTGTTCTGCATTAATTTGATTATACAGTTTTTTTTCTTGATGTTAAAAAGAACCTTACGCCCCACATCTAAATTTAGAGGATGCAAATAAGCTTGTTCCTCGATGCATCTTGGCCAGAGAGGCCGGCCAGTTTGGGAACCAGCCACTTTAACCAAATAAAGTATTTTTATTTGTAAACTTTTAATATGTTTTTCAGTAGCAAATTGCTCAAGAAATCATTTCTAGTGTAAATATTTTCTAGTCATTTAATCGAGGCAGTTGCATGCTTGTGTGGGTCAGCCTTCAGGTCCAGTGTTGCTGGTTCAAGCTCTGGTTCCGTGTAAACTCAGAAATGGAAAAAGTAGTTAAGGAAGAGAATGGATGGACGGAAGGATGAATGGATGGAAAAATCAAAGCATTTAGCAAATTAGTCTTTTTTTAATTAATACTAAAATTCCCTCTTCCTCTCCTCTGCTGGCTCTCCAATAGAGTCAAACACCAGCTCAGCCGTTGACCATCTGTGCTGAATCTATCAGGTTTAATGTACCGTAGACGCCAAGTTGACCATGTATCCCATGTATCAAGAATTCTATCGCAAATGGGGCAATTCACTTGTTTACCCACCCTTTCCCCTTTCAACACTGGCAGCTAGTGAGGAACCATATGGGGAGCATTCAAACCCAGTGAAGGCAACAAACACTGTCATCTGAGCTTTTATGTGTGAAAAGCTCCCTGACTATATTAGCATAATCCCAATTTTTGAGACTTTTCAGATGCTGTATTCATTAAAAGCATGAGAAGGCTGTGCTGTCCCAAGAGAGTCCACTGGTTTGTACCATTGGGTGTGTGAGCTGCGCTTTGCAATTCCTTAAAAATTGCTCAAACGCTCCCCTGCATGTGTATTCAACCATTAGCGGACTGCAAAGCCCTGCTCATGCTGAGAAATATATTAGAAAAATAACAATGCATTCTGCATACACTCATCTCACTCAAACCACTTGGGTGGCTCTACGTCCACCTTTTGTACTTTCCAACTCTGCATTTATTTATTGACGTACTTGTGCAATGCGCTGGGTGGTAACTTGGCTTTCTCCATTTGGCCGTAACAGCTGGTTTTGGCCTCGGGGATGTCACCAAACTCTTCCAACATGGCTGCCGCCGCCGTGGTTATAATCCCCAGACCATCTCGAACACGCGCTTCGAGGGGATAGTCCCAGTCATCGTAGGACACGGAGATCATTCCAGATGGGAAAGTGTCTGGTGTGATCTCTGGGTTGCCAGTGGTCATGCTGGGCACAATCCAGATGTACCCAAATCCAGTCAGGCCCAGTGATCGGGCCTCCTCCAAGACGTAAGCAGCTTCATCCTTGGAACAGTATAACAGTATGACTGGAGACTGCACCTTCTTCAGCTGGATCTGGGTTCTGGTGTCTCCATCAACAGCATCCAGAGTGATGGTGTGTTGAAGGTCCCATCCGACAAAACTGTTGTCAACCGTGGTCTTCAGAATGGCAATGAAATCCTGGTAACCTGGGAACTTGCTAGTCACTATGGAGAAGACATGCCAGTCATACTCCTCCATGATGTTGAGCATCAGTAGTGCCTCTTGCTGGATAGAAGCTCCAAACTGGAAGAATGTTGACTTGACATCCTGTAAACGAGAAAGAATGTCTTTAGTTACAACCCAACAACCAGAGAACTCAACACCAATGACTCAACTGATACCGTTTTGACTATTTTACAAAATCTTGAGAAGGTCTAGTTGGGTCTACAAGTGTGAAGCACCTGTCTTGATAAACTCGTCATATTAATGCACCGAGTCAGCTCTTTCTGCCTGAGAAGTTTCAATCCGGGTGTTCTTGTGGAGACATGACCTCAATTGCTCCACTTTTATTTGTCCTTGAGAGGCACAAAAGACGAAAATGCTTTACGCTTTTCAATTTGAGGAAAAACAATTCCATTGTGAGGAACACTTAGTTTCCTTCATCCACCTACCACCATCACTAATGTCAAACCAATCACAGTAGCCACCAATTAACCACGCCTCCAATTAGGCACGCCTCATTTACATGCAATTCTGGTTTCCATCTTTATTCGTTTATTAAGTCATGAGTCGTGCAGACGTCTTGAGGCAGAAGTGGACAATAGTGATGCGAGAATAGTCGCAAGAGAGAATAGACGTTTGCTCCATAGAGAGACCAGGAATACACAAGAAAGACAAGTCTCGTAGCGTTTAGGCATTGAATCCCAGTAACAGGGCAGATGGTTCTTGTCGGGCTACACGGTTCCCCCAGATCTTTGAATAAATGCGAAGTCAAGGGGAGGCGTTCCTGTTTGTGAATGTGGGCACGCGCAACTAATGCCTTTGGGAAACTACATGTTGCGAGACGGAGTTTGTAAGGCTGCATATGTTGGGAGGGGAAACGTTCTACATGGTGGCTTCTCTATTTTTGGAAAGCCTGACTTGACATCGCCAATTTCACACACCAGGGGAACTAAATCGACACTGACACTGTGAAGTAAACACAAGCTAACTGAAGATCACGCTTCACGTGCGCACTCAAATCAACACAAATTTCTTTTGACCAAAACCGTCATGCCACTTTTCCCTGAACCAACCATCTGGTTCCCCAGAAACTCATCGGAAGACCAATCAGATCCTGCGCTCCCTCTTCTGTCGCTCTCTTCCTCCGAAACCATAATGCATTTATTAACAAGCTTGTGAAAACGGCTGTGATTATCTTCTGTTTTGGTGACGGAGAGTTAATGAAACACAGGGTCCGTGCTGGAGACTGTTGATTGAGAGATCTTTACAAAAGACGTTCATTAGTTAGTCAAGCTTGTAATGAGTTTTCACCGCACCTGTGTCTACTTTAGCTACCAACATCTGAATTATAATCTCGTTTTCTGTCCTCGTTCTCCCTCATAAAAGTGAAGTACAGTTAAAAACCACACAACCGGAACATTGATCACAAAACAAATCTGCTGGTTAAATGAAGAAAATTGCTATTGTAAACATTTATGTACAGTCGATCCATGTTTTGCTCGGTTAATAATGTCAAAACTTTCTTTAAATTGGCAGGCCAACTGAAAAGCCAAGGCAGACAATTATATCGGATTAAATTCATGTTGCATAATAATGCAAAGTAAAAGTTTTTGTTGAAAATAAACTCAATTAAGTGAAAGCATTTTATTTGATCGAATAATTATGTTTCGAAGGAGGATTTCTACTGTATGGACACACACACACACACACACACACACAGAGAACACTAAAATGCTGGATGATTTCTGAACAGACAACTGAGAGACATGACGCATCATGTGATGGATGAACAAGACAGTCCTAATTTACTTTGACTGTCTCACCTTGAAGGGATTTTAATTACTCCATAAAGGTTATTATCATGATGTCATCATAAAGTGTCAGTTTTTATACACAATTCCTAACACAAGATATTAGCAAAACTGAGTGGTTCACGCCACTTCTGAGGAAAAATGTCGGCTAATAGCTTCAATAATCACACACTCACCAACACCTACAGCACCGGGTGAGAAAATGCTGCTTTTATTAAAGTCTTACCTTTAAAAACTCACTGAGATAAAAAAAAANGATAGATACATAGATGGATAGATGGATAGATGGATAGATAGATGGATAGATAGATGGATAGATAGATGGATAGATAGATAGATAGAAAGAAAAGTCCTAAAATTTAATGAAAGCGTTTGTTTATGCTAATCTTCATTTTGTAGTTTGATATTTCTCAACTTTGTACAAGTTTTTCATGGTTCTAAAGTATGTTTTTTTAACAAACATTTCAGTATAAGCCACATTTCAAATCTAATGTGGGCATTTGTCAATCATAAATAAGAAGAGACGTCTCTCCAAAAGCCTGCTCAACAAAACATCATGCATCTTAGCCCGATCAGACAGAACTCACATGTGAGATTCGGCAGCCATCAGCTGATGAGCGTCGCGAATGCTTGTACACATCCGTAAGATGCCATTTTGGATGCGAGCGGATGTGTAGATAATCTGATGTAGTTCACAGGTTTGCTTCCCCCAGCAACACGACAAAAAAAAACCCATCACACACCTCCCTAACACGATCACAGCATCCAGCCGGACTTCACACTCTCAAATTGCAACTTAAACTCAATAAATTGTCAATTCTCGTGTGATGAAGTACAGTCGCAACAACAGGCATAGCAAAAATCCCAGAGTTTCATTGCGTTACAGGCGAATCATCTTCTGAGTCCCACAGTCATGGTAGAGCATCGGAAAAATGACTTCCTTACAGGAAGAACGACAGGAAAATGGATACAAAGGGGAAAGTTTTGGAAGACTCGGGAAGAGCAAATTACATTTAAACTCTAAACCTTTAAATAAAATTTTTTTGGAAAAAAAACGCCAAAGAAACAGTCTTTAGATGTCTTTTTGGCACGGTGGCGTAGTGTGTAGCAACTACTCCAAATAAACCAATCACGACTGTCTGATTGCGTGGGTTTCCTCCAGGCCTCCGGTTTATAGATGTATGAAGGTGTGTCCCGCTCTGTGATTGGTTGGATAACAACCCTGTAAGAGTTGCTGTGATTGGCTCCTGCTCCCCGTGACCCAGAATTGCTTTAAATAATGGATGGTTTGGTTTCTACAGTCATTTAGTGTCTGCTAAACTTTATCCCAGACTGTAGTTAAAAAAAAAAAAGCACAAAGATCTGGATTGATCAACTGTGATAACAGTCATTATGTATAACCAGAGCCGTGCTTCATAATAGACGGTAATTGTAGTTCTACACTGGCTGACGTCCCAGTGAAAGCGAGACAGACACCAGCGAAGACAAATTACACAACGGATCTAATTATGTTGTTTGTTCTGTTTTTCGTTCCTTCCGCGCCACTTTTCCTTTGCTATTTACTCTCTCCTCCACATACGCTCCTGTCTGGAGCTGGTCTTTGTGCAGGATGGGCATCACGTGAGCGTCCCTCCAAATCCGCCTTATCAGGACACATGATGGATGAAAAAGGGGAACGTGCGCAGAGATTCAATTACTCTGACATGCAGGTGACAGAAAGAGGGGGAGGTCGGAGAAACAATGGAAAACAGCAACCCGACGGAACATCACTCATGTAATGAGCTCTCCTGCGAACCAGCGCCATTACTCGCTTTTAGATCATGTTTAAAAGAAATTGAGATAAAAAGGCTCGTGATTTTTCATCTGGCATCGGGGAGAGTATTTATGATGCTGCTGGAAAAGATCTTTTAAATATTTAATGAAGTTCCTCTACGGTGCTTGACGGCGAGAGGAGAAGAAAGACGGAGAGGTTGGGTGGAGGTGTGATGAAGAGGGTCCGTAAACCCCTGGATGTCGTGCTCTAAATAATGACTATGCCACCGCCTCATCAGCCGTTCATTACATAACTGTCATGAGTTTCTCAAAAACAGATTCTGCTGGATGTTTGTGCCACCCGAGGGGAATGTGACTGACAGATGCCTCAGACAACAAGATGTTCCGTTCAGAGCAGGTTACTAACCAGCCAGTCTTAAAAAAGNTTAAATTGACGCAAATTTCACATTTTTCCATGATGGTGTTAAAATCATAGTGTTTTTAATGTTTGTTTGTCCTTTTGTTCTCAGGGATGATTTATACCGAGTTTCCAAGAGAACAATGAACACCTGGCGTTATTTCGAATGAATCTAAATACGAATGCATCCAATAATCATTCGACAAAGGCTTTGTTAAAAATGTGAATATCCTATAACACTGTAGCTGACTGGACAACAAGAACAATTCTTTTACACAAAGACTTAAAGCAATGTTTAAAAAAAGCTTTTTGTACAAATAGTTTTCTTCTTTTATGTGCACGTCGCTGAACAATTCAAGCGTGTGACTGACAGAGAAAGAATCATCCGAGTAGAAGAGTCCAGAGAAAGTGAGAAATGGAAAATCTGCAATTGATCAAACAATTTAAATAAAAAGAGAGCCATGCTTGGAATGGGTAGTACACACAAGCCTGGAGCAGTGGGCAGTGTCTTGCTCAAAGTGGTACCTGAAGGTACCCAGGCATCCATTCGGACTCTTTATCATCAAGTCTACATTGATNCTCCCACTCACCTGGAGACCCAGAGGAAACCCACACAAGCAGAAGGAGAACTTGCAAAACCCAACATGCAGGCCTCAACCTCGAGTCTCTAAGTTGTGAGGCGAAAAAATATACAGTAAAACAAAGTGAAAAAGTGTCTATGTTTATAACGAATCACTCAGGAGAACCCAGAGAAGGCTCTTCATTAGCTCCTTTCTCACTTGATATTGGTGCCAGAAGATCAATAAGGAACAAAGGTTATATTTTACCTGGAATAAGTCGGCGTAATGAATGACTGATCACAGCGTTCCCCTAAAGCACTTACTCTGACGGAATCAGATGAAGTGTGCACTTGAGAACATCACACACTGGTCTCCTTTCTTCACATACACATAACACGATAATTACGGAAATGCAAAGAGGTCGATGGGAGGATTATCTACTGGTTCAATAGAGTCAGAAATGTCTGGAAAGTGAATCGACACGAGCGAGGAGAGTCGTCGGATTAAATGTAAAAATAGCGCACGCCTTGAGTGTGTTGGTAGACGCTCGGTGAGGTTGCACATCCGCAACTGTCTTTTTGTTACTGCTGCTGTTTTTCTGTCAAGACTTTTTAACAAGCACCAAATTCCCACAGGGACAAAGCTGACAAAGGCAGATAAACTTTCTCCAAGCACAGATAGTCCAGCTCTTCCTCAGTCGACACTGCCCCACTCCTGTCAGAAAAGTCCCGAGGATGTTCCCTTCATAGTCCTTTGTGTTTACATCATCAGATTACTAATCACATTACAGGCGCTGTCATTCTGAGGAGAACTGCATGTTTGCACTCCATTCGACATGTTTGTGCAATCTTTAAATGTCATGATCTGTGACACAGCCTGTCCAGGAAGATGATGATCCGCAAATCAAACACGCGGTCGCTGGGGTCAGTGTCATGAGTGTGTTACAGGGAG
>SOMO01000090.1:511802-523668 GCA_028128575.1 Paedocypris carbunculus
CTCTCTCTCACTCCTTGTTTCTCTCCCACCCTCTCTTGTGTGTACATGACATATAGATACACATATAAGGTTGATCTTAATCTTTCCCGTTGAGTGGCACTGACCACTGATCGGCTGGGTGACCAAATCTCATTTCATGGCCGTTAAGTACAACAGGCTAATTGGAATGAAGCCTATGGCCCCGGGCCGGGCAGCGTGGGGTGGTACGGGGGCCGAGCTCATTACTGCGCATTTATAGAAACTGAGGGTGAAAGCCTTTGACTCAACACACTTCCAATTTCTTTCAAAGTGGGCCACGAATGATGAGACTGGAGAAGAAATGACAGCACAATACAACCCAATGCTTTGGATGTAGTGTGTGCAGCGTCACGACAACAGTGGCGATCAAACCCAGCGTTTGGCGTAGGTTACCTGTAGATGAAAGTAAGCTCTGTGCTTCCAGCTTTGGCCTCCTTTTTTACCTCCTTTACCTCATCCCTCCATATTTCTCTGCACCGCGTTGCTATTTCTGACCAGCCCTGTGCTAGCTTAAGCAGGACAAGGTCGGCGAAGCTCCAGTTTGTGCGCATTGCTGTTGTGAGGCCGTTGTAGGTACAGTAAGTGGAACGATTAATTAGCTTGAGGTGTCTGATAAAGACAGGGTCTCGCGGACGACCTCTGTGGTCAAAGTGGGGACACCATTAACCTCTCCTGTTGCTGATTAGCATAAGCCTAAAGAGCCTTGAGTAGCAAACATTATCATCAGATGTTAGAGAGAGAGAGAGAGAGAGAGAGAGAGAGAAAGTTTAGAGAGTTTAGAGACAAAAAGAGAGAGTAAAAGAGACAAAGCGAAAAACAGATTAAAAACAAGACATATGAAGAGAGACAAAAGAGAAGAGAGAGAAAAGAGAGGGGGAAAGACAGAAAAAGAGAATATGAGGGAGGAGAGAGAGAAAGAGATAAAAAAAATGAGAGAGAGAATAAGGCAGTAAGAAAGTGAGTAAGTAAAGAGATGGACAGCCAAAGAAAGTGTGTAAGAGACATTGTGTGAGAAGAAGGAAATGAGACGAAGTGCATATTCTCAGTGCATTAATAATAAACACTCAAAATTACATTATTTGCATCAAATGAAGGCCTATTGTGCAATAAAAGTGAAATAAGATTTTGTCAGAATCAGAAATCAGAACTCCAAAATCAAAGTATTCGGTAAAAAAAAAAAAAAAAAACACTTTTTAAAAGTATCCATGCTAAACGTGTGACCTATAGTCATCTTTCAGAAGGCCACTTGCGTTCCTGAACACGATGTTCAACTAAACCAGCACAACTGCAGCGTGAAGCCAACGCAAAGCGCAGCGGCGCAGAAACAAATCACAAACGTGAAAGTCACAGAAGACGCAAACCAAACGTGACCCTTTGTTCCAACACATTTCGCCATTATTCTGAAGAAACACGGCCTGATTAAAAAGCGGCACGTTCCAGATCTCCTCCAGTCCTGGAGCGGATCTGTTGCATCACCAGCTTTTCACACCAGCACACTTGCTCTTTGTTCCCAGATATGATCTCACAGGCTGCGGGGCTCTCACTTGTTATACTGCAAATCAATTTCCATGTCGTGGGGTGTGAAACGCATAAAACCGCCGCAGATGCGCTGACGTAAATCGTCTGGCGCCTAAATGCGGGAGCCTTGTGCAGTCGTAGTCCTTCTCACTGCCAGTCTTTGGTGACTAAACGCCGCTGTTTGATGTTTGTGGAGGTTTGTGCTGTGATGGATGAGGTGGAGTGGACGTATGCGGGCTGCCGCTGGCATGGCTGTCACACAGAGGTGGGCAGAATTGGTGAAACGCTCCACGGTTTGAAAGAGCAGCACGCTATGGTGAGGTGTTGGTGCACGTCTGATGCCCGTCTCGGTTTAAATCTCATTGTCATAGGCAGCTAATAACGTCACAAATCTGTTCATGCTGTCAGTGTAAAAATTCTAAAACATGCAAGTCGTTTCCATCTTAGGCTGCAGCTGTAGAGCAAAACCACAGACAAATAACATTCACCTGGAGATAATACAACAATCATTAAGCTGTGATTGATTACAAATGTTTGCAAAAAGCGTCAAACGTAGCACAACATCAACGCTGCATTATTAACCGGTAATTTCTCTGCACTACTGGACTTTGTTTTTTAATCATTCATGCTCATTTGCACCATATTTCTGTTTTTGTATTATATATTTATCTTCTGCCACCACCCTTCTGTATATTCCCCTATAGTGTTCTGTCATAGCCTCCTTATAAGTATATACATATTTATACTTTTCATTCCTCACCAATATGCACTTTATAATTCATTATCGCTACTTCTGCACTTCTGGTTAGACCAAACTGCATTTCGTTGTCTTGTACCTGTTGCCAATGACAATATAGTTGAATCTAATCTAATTTAATCTAATCTAATTATGAACAATACAGGTATACAAGGTACAAAAAATGGCTTTCACGTCGATACTGATACGTCGCCCACATCTGTCATAAGCTTGGATGCTTCACCATGCCAGGAACTCTAACGTCCACTCGTGTGTTAGTCCACTTTAGCATCTATGCTCCAGAACACGGATCAATGGGGCTGTTTGAACATCAGCAGTACGGCGTCCAGGATTCGGTCCTGTGTAGACCACCCCCCACCAGTCAGAGAAACCCAGCGAGAGGAGGAGTGATGAAAGAGGAGGGAGAGACAGACTCCAGCGAGGTTAGTTGAATAAGTGGGCCAGTGCTGCAGCGTAAGACATCAGCATTCACACGCCGTAGCCGAGCCGAGCAGCGCTTGACTCGCAAACACACACTGCGCAGCACAGCTCGTCTCACACGCTGGTCAGCCTCTCAGAGACGGGGACCTCTTGTGGTCAAACGTGTGCACTGTTGATGCTTACAAATATAAAGGGAATCCAGCTAAGTTTTTTTTATTGGCTACTTGTTCTATTTCTGGGTTAAAGGGGCTGGAGCTGAAGCATTCCAACCATTAAAATCATTGTCTGCAATGTGTTTCCTTCTACAAGAAGCTTGAGCCAATACCAGCAACTCTGGGTCTAGTCAATTTTCCAGACTCTAATTCTCCATGTGTTTTGATTGTGGGAGGAAAACGAAGACCTTGAGGAAACCCATGCAGAAAGACCCTGACCAGGCCTTGAGTTTGAGTTTAGAACAGATCCTTTATAGATCCCGCACTAGCCATTATGCCAACGTGCTGCACGTAGAAAAAAAAACAATGCAAATTATAATTGATATTAGCATTGGCAAAGATCTAAAAGCTTGCATGGCAAGTGATGAATCAACCAGCAAGGATGGTTGGGTGGGCCACCAGACTGAGCAATGCTCCCTGTCCAGTTTGGTCCAAATTACTGTCATATTCTTCAGACAACATCAAGACTTATTGACCTGAAGTCAATGCATCAATCTCAGCAGGCGGCCTGGCATGAAACACTATAGATCTCCGCTCCCAGCAGCAGGGGACTGATAGTGCCCAGCTCATATTGGATTGGATTTGCTGCTCATTTCTGTCAGCGGTGTCAGCCGCACTGTAACAGCAATCCTCTGATTATTGTGCCTCGCTGCATGCCAGATGACCAGAGAAAACATCAATCAGACCATTGTAATTGAAACACTCTCCTCAGGAGCATTTTGTGAGCTGAGGAATGATGCAGACCCACCACCTGTCCTGCTGAGCCGAGGAGGAAATGTGGAAAACAAGCTGGAAGAGGGTTTTTTAGCCATATGTGTATGGGGGTGGGGGGCATATGCTCGGATTGTGTCTTTCACTCTGAACCTCATTTGTGAGATGATGATGATGATTACCACAAAATGCATTACTGATATAATAATGACATATAAAACTACTCTGTGTGTGTGTGTGTATACAAATATATATTATATACAGTATTTAAATATATATGTCAATTTCTAAAATATTATACTGTATATAATTTAAATCGGAAAATCCTTGTTAATGACTTGAATTAAAATGCAAATATAAATTCCAAAACATTGAAAAATCTCTTTCAACCTACACATTTAACGCAACATTTTGTATAGCAATACACTGTAACCATATAATAATGTTACATCGCAACATAATATGTTATATATTTTGATATTTCTGGCTCACACACACACTTGTACATGTATTCAAGCCAAGAGTTGTTGGGATTGGCTCCTGCTCCCTGTGACCCAGAAATGGAGTAAGCATTACAGAAAGTGTGTTTAATTTGAGTTTTGTGCTTTTTTTACACAAGAGCAGAGTGTTTTTGCACATGACATGAACAAAAAAAGCAGAAAGTCAAGGACACGACTTGTGTTAGTCGCCATTTTCCTCATCAGAGACAGAAGAAACCAAAAAAAAAAAGATGGCGGCATTTTGAGAAAGTTTCATTATTAACCCAAAATGATTCTGTTGCAGTTCGTCATCATTCTTCATCTATTAAATGAACTTTCCTTGAACCTACTGTATGTGTATATATAAATGAAGACTCCGGCATGTCTCCAGACAGTTAGTAAAGCATCACGTAAGAATGCGATGCTGAGAATAGTGAGGAAAGGAGGATCTGGCTGTGGCGTTTCCTTGGCGACCTGGATGGAATGACCCTAGAGTGCTTAATTAAGCTGGTTATTTCAAATTCAAATTGCTGAATTAATGAAATCACTTGGAAAGGAAAGAGTATCAGCGATTCTTTATAGTAGTTTTAGCACATTTCTATCGACCTATAGGGACATCATTAGTACTGCATAAAACCCCGAGTTTTCCCGGAGCATCCACGCTGACTGGAAGCGAGACCAATGTGGGTCGCCAGCATCTCCGTGCCCAAAAGGCCACAGCAAAGATCAGGCCTGTTTCCCTTCTCTAGACCTCACACAGAAAAGGTCAGAGAGCTATGTATTCTTTAAGACATCATATTATTGCAGCATGCGTTGTTAAGGCTTTAATTGGCAAATATTTTTAACAGTAATGTGACTGATAAAACTATGAAAGTGTCTTACGCTATTTTGGCTAAACCATCTAAACCTGCCAAATAAATGATTATGAACATACACTACAGACAAACATCACTCATGTTCAGCATGGGTTTCCTTCGGGTTTCTGAAGTCTGGAAAATAGTCGTAGTTGAGAGTGAAAGTCTGAACGTGTGTGTCTGTGTGTCCTGCTCTGTGATTGGTTGCTCACTATGTGTGTCTCGCCTTCAAATTGGCTGAAGATATGCTGTGACCCAGAAAAGGAAAATCACTTCAGAAAATGCATGAATATTAATGAGGTGAACCAAAAATGTAATAATGTTCATAGTCATCGCACATCTGTGTGGATGAACTAAGATCATTTTCTTTCTCTCTTGATTTGAGTACCAAATCTAGATCACTGTAATTTGCATCAAATCAGACATGTGATAAAAATTGCAGAACAAAGAAAGTCTGCCAAGTTCTGCACTGGAGAGGAAAAGCAAGTGTAGCATGAGTAACACATACATAAGAGTGAAATAAACTGAGTAGAAGCAGGTGGAGGTGGAGATGGAGAGGATGGAGGCTGATCCAGCTGTGATGCTAATGGATGAAGTGCAGCAGCTGGAAGCGGTCGTCACCGCACCACCGAGACCCAGATGAGATCCATCACTCAAGCGCACGCATGAAGACACGCATCAGCCTCCGACAAACACATTACCAAGGTTGTTCTCGCACATTAGCGGCCACAGGAAATAAAACACAATACATTCTCAAAAATTAGAAGTGTCTGCGTAATGTTCCCAGTGCTTGAAAGCAAAGAGTCAACTACAACAAACGTGCTTGACTGTATCCTGACATTTCAAATCTCAGAGAAAGCCACGTGGACTAAAGCTAGAGAGGGAAACGGAGAAAATAATACAAGTCAATCCTAAAAGCGCAGCTGTGGGGTATAAGAAGAGAAAATGCGAGAGAAGAGAAAGCGAAGAGAAGTATAAAGGAGAGAGAGGGAGAAGTGGAGAGAAGGAAAGCAAGAGATTATAAAGACAGACGGATAGACACGGTAAAAGAGAGAATAGAGGTGGGAAAATGAGAGAAAATATGTGAAAGTGTGATGAGAAACACAAGAGAAAGAGAGATATGAGTTAGGAAAAGACACAGAATGAAAAGAGAATGAAATAGCAAGATAAGTGCAGAGAGGGCAGAGAAAGAACAAGACAGAAAGAAAGTGCGATAAGAGAGGGAAAAAAGAACGTTAGAGAAGAAGAGAAAGAAAGAGGTGAGGGGGAAAGGAGAAAGGAAGAAATATGGAGAGAGCAGAGAGAGTGAAAGAGATTGAGACAGAGAGAAAGAGAGAGCAAGAGAGGGAGAGAGTGTGTGTGAGAGAGAGAGAGAGAGAGAGAGAGAGAGAGAATGAAAAAGAAAGAACAAGAGAGCGAATGAGAGAGAGCAAAAGAGAGAGAGAGAGAGAGAGAGGAGGGGTGGGCAGAAACTGCACTGCAGCAAGCTGCACTCAACTTTTTTTTCAAACAAGACATGTGAATGGAGAAGAGGGGGATGCAGCCACAGAAACCAGAATCAAAAAAGATTCAACAATCTCGATTTCAAATAGGATTAGTTCTAAAACCCAAAGAATTACAACAGATTACACAGTAATTAATACAAAAATAATGAACACAACCCTGGTCATTAAGCTTGGCTCATTTGCGAACGAAGGAAAAAAAAACCCGAGAAGGATAGAAACCCCAGGCTGAATTACTATAAGGCTCACGCAGCCGTTAATGTGCAAAGAATCCTTGAGGAAAGGTTTCTATCTATTATATACGATGCTATATGTTCTCAAAAATCCCTTGAAAAGCAAAAAGGCACATAAATCAATGATAGTATTGATCTTAAGGGCAGCGTGCACATGTCCATAAATAATAAAGCCCCTGTGGTGAAGGGCCACTGGAACTGTCCGTGGTGCTGAAAACAGCTCCCTATAGAAAAGCCAGGCCACCATCAGTCTCAGCCGGAGTTAGGAAAGAAAAGATAGTCAATACTACTTATCAGTCACCTGACTATAACTAAAGCTGCTCAAGACGTGATTGATCAAGCTCTAAGCACAATGACAACTAAATGCTGCTGCTGCTGAACTGTGCGGTGAACAAAAGCACTGATGGCGCATAGAGGCGGTGGGAGGAATCAAACACTGAAAGCATCTCGTGTTTTCAACCCTCTTGATCTCTCAAAGGAGCGTTTTAGTGGACCAGAGCATTTATTAGAACAATATACTCTATAGCTTGTAAAGATGAATTTGGCATCAGCGTGGCATCAATCAAGCCCCTGACAGTACAGCGCTGGCATCTCCGTCGGCTGTGCGTGTCTCCTTTCCACCTCGGAAATTAGACGGAATGGGAGTGAACTGCATTAATCCCCTGCAGATACGGACTAATAGGATTTGGACATTGCTTTGGACCGCAAAGTGCTGACTTGTTCACGATCCGAAACCCCTGACCGGCTCCAATCTCCTGTCCATCGTGCTTGGCAGAGGTTCCCACTCATCAGAACTTCAGCTCATCGCTTGGACTCAAACACTAATTGGTGAATGAGGAAAGAGCGACGCATAAGAATTTGATCTTGTCTGCGAAATGTATTGCCAGCTTTCGTTTCTGCAAAACTCCAATGCAGTAACTGGGAATTATTCATTATCATTTATAGAAATTCTTATGATATTAAGTATTTTATAGTATTCAATAATTATCAGTGTGAAGTGAATGGAAACCAAAAGAATTCTGAATTTCTCCCATTTTTCTCATTTAATTTAATCAATACTTTTTTCAATACTCATTACCAACCAATATACACAACCAGTTCATAAGAAAGCCATAAATCCAATTAATTACCCTCTTAATAAAATAGTATTTGACAACGACAAATAAATTGAAACTGTCAAACGCCACCAAACCTCCAAGTTGCTCAAGTCTGCACACACGTTTCTTGTCAGAGTGTTGAAAGAGTGACATTGGTCTCTGTTGTAGAAGAACAGACCTTTGCTTCCTGCACATATCTGGCGACATTTTACACCCCTGCTGTTAACAACATCAAGCTGTGCTTCTCTGAATATCCATTAAAAGCGGCATGAAAAAGCCGTGCTGAGCTTCACACCAACCGAACCAAAGTCCACAACGTAATCTGTCACTTCATCAACCCAACACACTCAATATTCTCTCACACCAACATTCAATTCCCCCTCGACGGGGTCCGGTGACCCCAACTGCCCCGGCAGCTTCAGGACTTAATGAGCTATTATGAGCCTGTTGATCTAGAATTATCTACACCACAACACGTTGGTCAGAATGGCGACTGCCAGAACCGTAAATCCGAAATCTGCCGATAGACAATTTCTCCCTCTGGGCACCTTGTTGATGAATAAATTGCCCCTTGATCCTTCATTGATTCTCTTTAAAAAATCACTAACTCCCCACTGCAGCCTTTCATCGTCTGCTTGAAAGTTTGGTTTGGTCCAGCAGAGAAATATCAGATTTCCTAAAGGATGCTGCCGCTTTGACGGTAATTAGGTGGGATTACAGTGTTGAACAGAACGGAGGGACTATAATCTTGACTTCGCACTTTCAGTGAGACTGATGGAAACATGTGAGTCTAGCTGTGTTGAAAATAACTCACGAGGAAGAGAAGTAGAAGTGGCTCAGCTCGTCCTGTGGCTCTGAATTAATAGATGATTGAGCAGGAAAAAAAGGAGAAACGGCTTTGTGCGGGTTTAATTCAGGGAAACAGGGAAGTAGGGAAATACTGACACGATGATGACTCTAGAAGAAGATGAAAACCAAGACCAAGAGTGAGTCTGTGTGAAGAATCAGTGTGCAGGAGAAACATTGACAAAGACAGACCCAGTGAAGGAAGGAAGAGAGTTTACATAGTTTAAATCCTGATGAGCGTGTCCAGGTGTGGCTGATGATTGGGTAAGTGCTGTGCAGTGAAGACAGGGGTGGAGTTGTAACAGAAAACAAGATTCTGAACAGATCATGTGTTTTTTACTCTACTGTATTTTTACTGTATGTAGCCGTATTTACTGAATGTTGTGAGCAATGCATGTTTTGCAAACTGTTATAATTTTTAGTAAACTTATTTACAAGTTTAGTAAATGAATTATAATGTTAAAAAGTTATAAACTTTCATTGTTCTCATTTTACATAATTTATAAAATACAATCTTGCACAATTATTTTTAAATTCAATTTATACTATACATAACAATAACACAAACACACACACACACACACACACACACAAACACACACACACACACACATATATACAGTACATGAAACATACAAAACTTGCAGTGTTTTTAAATGTGTGTTTAGATAAACAGTATATAAGGGTTCATATATATACACGAGTGTATACACACACACACACACACACTGTATTTACTATATACTTGGTTTGTGTGGTAGTTATTGATATATGTATCGATTGTATCATTTATTTATTTGAGTATATATCTCTATATATAGTATATGCAATACATTTGACACACACATAAAAAACCGCCACACAAACCAAGAAGTGGCACACTTGGCTAAAAGCAGCTTTAAATAAACGTGTAAGTCACATTTCTCCGCATTATTAGTCAGAGCCACGTTCTCTCTCGCTCTCTCTCGGTCAGCAGCACGAAACACAGAGAGATTATGGATCCCACTGCCACATCAGCTCCTTTTCCTTTCAGGTTTCTTCCCTCGCCGTGTCAGGAGGAGAGCTGGAGTCAGCTACACGCAGGAAACGCGCCTAATGCGGGAGATACACATCTGGCTCCAGCTCATCCTGTTTTTCTTCTTCTCCTAATCTTGTCATCTCGAATACAGCCCAGGGATGGGATAAGATCCCATTTTTGATGTAAAAGTGCAAGGCTTATAATTAGTTTCAACATGGAGAAACGTGTGACCTAGTTTATTTGGGGATTAAAGTGCATGGGACAGTTTATTATGTAGAAAGGAAGAGAAGGAGCCGTGTTAATCAGAGAAAGTGCCGGGGCGCGCTGAAGTCTCGGGCCTGGTGACGATCCAGAAGCTTTGAAGACACACGAGCCTGTGTTTATTTATTTACAGCCTGGAATATCTGATCGGATGTGAGCGTAATGTTAAACGACAATATGAGAGATGGTATAATTTACATCCCCGACCACATTAGTGATGTCTCCTTGTCCCTGAAAAGCTGTCCTTACGGAACACACACTTCCTGTAACTGAGGGGTTATATAGGAAAGAAAAAACAGAGCCAAAAAAACAAACCAAGTATTAATAAATAATATAACATTTTTATTACACACAAATATATTTTCCCTTTTGTGCCATTTGGCAAATTAATAAAAAAGTACTTAATTAGTCAGTTATGAGCCCAAACCTTATTTTTTTTACTTTATCAACCAATTAGGAACATGTTGTGAGTTAATTTAACTTGGTGATTTTGCTTCAGTGACCATGTATTTATCTATCTCTCTGTCTGTGTGTGTGTGTGTGTGTGTGTGTGGGTGTGCGTGTGTGTTTTGTTATTTTATTAATCAGTTATGAGCCAAAAATCTTGTGGTTTTATTAAACAATTATGTGTCAAATATATATGTTTTGCTTCATTAACATTTGCGTTATTATACTCATATTTTTGTTTTTACTTTATTAACCAATTCTGAGTCTACTATATTTTTTCTTTTTTTACGATTTTAAAAATGAATACGTTTGGTGAAAAATAAACAAAAATTTTCAATGAAATATTAAACAAACCAAATGTAAATATTTTGCATCATAACATTGTTTTTTTTACGTGTGTGTGTGTGTGTGTGTGTGTGTGTGTGTAAGAAACCCAGCTGTATGTTTGTCTCCAGGTGGCCTTTTTTCCCGACGCTCTCATTGAGCAGCAACAAAAATGCTGTTTTCACCAGAATGACCTCACCATGAGAAGAAATAACTTATGAAAAGGGAACAATTCCAGCGGCTGGCCACCCATCAGAGCAAGGCTATGTGGTCCAATACAGAAAAAAATCGGCTAGAATAATGACCCTCCAGGGCCCGAACCAGACGTGACCAAGGCAGAATCCCATCAAAGAGAAAGAAGGAGGAAAAACACGAGCACGACTGCAGAGAACCTTCTAAACACCTCATTTAGCAGCCCTGAGTGGACGCTTCCACCAGTGGAATAGTCCATCAATGGTCCATGAGAAGCTGAGCATCAGGCCGCAGCCGCGTTCCCATCCGTCCTCTCCACTCATTCATGCCATCGTTTAAATCCCACAATCCCTCCTTTCATTTCCGCGTGGAGCTCCCCATACACCCCACAGCCTTTCTGCTCCGCTCCACCATCCCGCAGACAACAGCACCTCAATGAACCGCCAGAGCTGCCTGCAAAATCAGACGGGCACCCTTGAATGACTCTCCTGGCGTATCATTGATTTTGTAATTTTCACGGTTTTCCCTGGCAAAGCTCCCGGTTTAAAGCAATCATCACCGGCTTTCAGCGAGGAACCCAGGAGGAGGTGCGGAGGCCTGCAGCTCAGCGTGCTTCACTGCAGTGACTAATGATTCCGGAACAACGCGAGGCTTCTGCGTCTCCCTGAACCCACAGAGGACATCAGACAGACAGCCGCTTCACAAGAGCCTGCAGGCTCGGCTCGGCTCGGCTCGGCTCGGGTGATGCAACTCTCCCGCTTCAACGTCTTCCACAGACAGAGGTTTGCACGTTTGCTGACATTCCCATTGGATTGGGGACGTGAACGAGTGGTGATGCTTTTCTGAGACGTATCCGGTCCGGGTGTGTTTGAACACAGGCGCAATCTGTCTCTTACTGTATCTTGACCAACGATACAATGTCCTGACGTCATGAATGTGTTCATCCGCATCACCTGACTTGGAAAAGAAATTCAAAT
>SOMO01000090.1:527422-539375 GCA_028128575.1 Paedocypris carbunculus
TAGAATATCAAAGAAGCTGCCTCATTGACGGCCTTGTTCATTTCTCCGCAGATCTGCTGCACTTTGACTTTAGTGGCACAATTACCGCAAAGTTTGGTTCCCACAAGTAAAGAACCTTCAGATCTTTTTACTTTGTTACTGGTATCGCCCAACATATCTACAGTGACGAAAGTCAACCAGGTGGAGATAACCTCAGCTTGAATCCGCTCAACACTTCTACATCATCGCTGATGGACGCTTCGGTCTGATCTCTGCAGCTCCCCTGAGTTTCCGAAGAGTGATTGGCACGGCAGGGGCAGCGATCTAAAGAGACCAAACAGGTCGGTGTGTTGGACAAAGAGATAAGAGAGGGCGTGTTGAAAGGTACAGCGGGTTCCTGTGGGAAACTCAATGAGCTGCCACAGCAGAGGAAAACATCTGACAAAGTCTGATAGAGGCAGGAGATACGGCAGTATGGGGTTTACATCCATGTGGAGGTCTGTATAAGATGTGTCGGGTCATGATCCATATGCAATTCAAAACTGTAATGTATAGCTGTGAGCGGGAACCTGAGTGACATGCATGGTCACGTGACATCCTAAAATGAAGGCTTGTGGGAAATGTAGTCCAACCCTCGAGCAGCTGTGTTACAATATGGCTAGAAAGTTACCAATGACCCATTAAACTTTTTTGAAATGTTGAAACTGTTAATACAAATAAATAAAATAATAATAATAATAAAATAATTTGAAATCCAGTGTTCGCTTTAAGTTCACAATAAAATGTTGAATATGTAAACTTTCAAAATGGTTGCCAATGTATGTTAAATTGCCAGTTAGGTTGCACGCAAACACACAGATTTTACAATACTTAATGTTTTTTTTTTTTTATCATACCTTGCTCTCAACAAAAACGAAGTAATAAAAAAGCACATTACATTTTAAACAACACAATGTCACGTTCATAGACTATGGGACATGGACTACATTTCCCATGAGCCTTTGCTCCAATCTTCATGTGTAATCTTCGGTTTGATTGTTGCCACCTGTAACTCATCTGTCTGTGTATTTAATCTTCACCTGTGCCATTGTTCTCTGTCAGTCATTAACCATCCTCAGTTTTATGTGAGTACCTGCCTGTATTTTGTCGTTTAAGTCATGTTTTCCATCACCCACGGACTCCGGCTCTGAGTCGTAACACACAAATTACATACAAAGCCCAATTGCTGACAGTTCAATAAAGTTTAAATGCCGTCATGGTAATTTTGAAAGTTTAAATGACAAAAACGCTGCGAGTTATGGGTCAAATACAGTATGCAGTCATTTACCTTTATTAAATATGACAAGTAGCAATGACTAGCCATGAATTACCAGTAATAATTCATTTTTTTCTTTTTTTCAGGTGAAAGCCAACGTCACAAGAGCTTTCACTCACTGAAGAGATATTTGCTGAAGCTATTCACCGTTCACTTATCTCTGACCTTGCTCTGCCATGCTTGACTGCCACACACACACACACAGGGATGAAAGTTGGTGTAAGAGAGCGAGGACAGCTGTCAGGGCGGAGTTGAATCTGGCACTGAAGATCTCACAAATCTGTCTTCAGGCCTGCGTTCTGCGGCAGCAAACTCCTGAGAAGACTCCAGCCCTTTGCTGCAAAACACATGTTTCAAATTGACTTCTGAAGAGTTCAAAATGCGCCATCCTGGCAATTATCACAGACGCTTCCAAGAGAAACTGTGTCACTGATAGAGTTTTGCAGAGCATCTGCTATTTTAGATCAATTCAGACGTAAAATGGGGCGCACAAGAACTTCTCTACGTCGCTTACATAAATCTTAATGGAAAATAATGTTTAACAGCTGAAAGACTCAAAGATCTGTCACCTCCTGTGATGGTAATTGGCTTTGAACCTATTTTGTTAAGTTCTTTGGAGCTTTAGGACCCAACGGATGCTGAGAATCCAGTACGTGGTTCGAAATCGACACCCTCAATTGTTGGTCGGCTATAGAATCTAAACGGAACAAATATAACTATTGTGCGATCGAATGTTTAATATCGCTAATTTAAAGTGAGGAAAATAATATCAATTGTGACGCTCCCAAATCGTCAAGCATATTGCAGCCATTTATTAGTCACATAATCACTCATTTTTGCTACAATACAGATAGCTTCATAATTCTCTCTTTTCATTGAAACGTAAATCATTCTTTCATTCTTTGTGCCGTGTGGATCTGTACAATATTTCTCATGAGCACGTGATGGACATTTTCACCTTTCTTCTGGCGAAAAAAAGCGTCTTTGACTTCTTTACCGCCACGTTCTATGCGCCTTCAAGGCCGTTTTATAAATCAAAACGCCTCTACAGATTTCTTTCATACCAAGGGTTGTCACGACGTGGATGCAACCATGCTGGCAATCTTTGGCTTTTGTTGTGTTTGAAAATCAGTCAAGGTTTCAGAATTTCGACAATCCTCCGTCGAATCTGTCCATTACACTCGTCAGTCTAACCACATGAGTCTACATACGCAACAAACACTATTTTGAGATGTGGACCGCCGTCTCTGGCATTTCCAAAACGCATTTCCTTCCATCTCCAGAGATTAGTGACCTAACTGAGAAAGTCTCTGGAGCTCCGAAAGTCTGCTGCCTCATTTGTCAAAGCTGACCCTGAAAAACTCAGCTGTTTTGTCATTTATCTTTGCTACCTTTGGACCTATTTTAAGTCATGTCCAAGGCATGAGAACATAGGAAGAAGTAGAACAAAAACTGGTTTATTCTCCAGACCTGGGAAAACGTGAGGAGGGAGAAGTAGGACTGGGCACTTTCAAATACTATTTTAGGTATCGATAATTTAAAGATGAGTGTTTATCAACCTCGCATCATCTGGAGAATGACAGAAATGTTGTGTAAGAAGCTCTATTTTAATGAAAAGGGGTGGAGTAATCACGTGATTAGATCTCACAAGCCTATCAGGTGTTCTGGAGAGTTTGAGGGAGTGGCAAGCAAACAGCCAATAAGCTCAATCTCCATTTAAATGGCAGAATCGGTGTATGTGAGAAGTGAGAGGTTTAAAGATTCTGAATAAGAGTGTGTTTCAGCAGTGTTTGTCTGACAAATGTCAGAACGATTTAAGCTTTGCTTGTGAAAAGAAAGCAAATCAGTGATTAATCCCTTGTGATTGAGCTCTACACTAGTATGCGATGCTATTATAGTAGAATTTAGACTTAGTACATCACAAAGAGTAGGAGAGAAACGTTAACAGAAGTCTGAACACGTGTGATCTAATTTTAAAATAATTTACAGAATAAATGCTAGAAAAATGATTCTGATATTATCCTAAACATATCATAATTTAGTTTAACTAACTAACAATACCAAACAGTTTAAACCATTATTTTAGGATCATTAAAATTTACTGCTCAACCATTTTACTTAATAATGAAAGTCGTTTTTTTTTACTTGGTGACATTAGATCAATAAAAAATGTTCTTGTCTTCATTTTTAAATAAATTGATTATTACAAAATGAATATTGCTGAATCACACAAACCTTGATGATATATCACTTTCAGGAGAATTCACAATTCTACAATTAAGACATTAAGGTTGAGTTCCACCATGTCTTACTGAATATACAACCCTCTAAAAATAATCTAAAATATTGATTTTGCCGTATCCATTTTTATTACTTTATTTTTACATGGTTCATGAATAACATGAATATCGTCACATTCTAAATCAAGACTGGTATAAAAATAAGCCTAAAGTACTATATCCTGTTCAGGAATGAGCAAATTAAACCTCTCGCTGAGCACAAAACAGATCAATAGGAGCTATTGAATAGCGAGTTAAGCCTCTGTTAATCAATTATCCATTCAAATTCCTCCAGCAGACACTTCTGCAGTGCATTCCTTACTGTACTAATGCCATTTAAACAGCCTTATTAAATTCAGCCTCATTGTGCTGGAAGCAAGTGAAGACACACCACATGAACTGACACTCTACAAACACTTGTTCCATTTACATGTTTTGCCTTTCCTGGGATTCAAACCCACAACGGTGATGTTGCAAACAAGTTCGGCAGGTTGAGCGACAGGAAAAGCACTGCAGGGAATTATATCGTGCCCGCTATGGATGTTAAAGTCAACTTAGAAGTTTCTTTCACCAACCAAAGGCAGAGCCGCAGTCATAGACTCGACCCCGAACACAAAGCCGAGGGTTTATTCCCTTGTTTTCCCGTGAACAGTGAGCGCTCAAAGAGAAAGAACGACAGAAAGAACAATGCCACTCTCGCACTTCACAGGGATACGCCTTCCATTTTCCCTCAAGACAATTTCTTCTCATTCGGAGCAATCAAAAGTCCCGTACCGTACACGGAGCCATTCCTAATGAATGCGCACAAAGCAAAATAATATTTCATTCATGCCATCCACTTCCATTTGCTGTCTTTGAACACACTTCACTGCCTTTGACAAGGAATTGTTCCAATACGGGGGAGTGCGTTCTGAAATAACCACGTCCGTCGCACGAGTTCCGCAGTGCATCCTTCTCCTCGCACAAGCAGGTCTCCAAACTGAAAAGCCATTCAGTCCATCACTGCTGAGATTTGAACTAATGTAATATTTTAAATATAGCGTCATTTTTGAAGTTCAGTTGCATATTTGGGTCTAAAAATTTTTTTTCTTTTCTTTTTTNATTTCTTTATTTTCTTTGACTCACACCTCAGGTAATAAATAAAGAGTACAAAAAATACAATAGGCCAGAAAGTGTGCGAATGCAAAACTGTTAAAAAAAAGGTTCACAACAATGAATTTCCACAATACTTTTCAATTTTATATCTTTTCTGGCGTATTCTATAGCTTTAATGGACGTTACTTTTGTTATACCTTATACAATAAGTATATACCTATTACATACTTATTACATATATAAAATACATATTTAAAATTGGTTTATTTATATACATATTTTATATCCATTCATTTATATGTATATATTTTTTAAATTGGTTTTAAAAAATGTTCTAATGTTAATAAAAAATATATTTTTTGGATAAATTACATAATTAAATGTCTCTCATTTACCCGAACTAAATCACATATCATGGCAAATAAAAAAAAAATATATAAGTGAATAAAATAGCTAAGTGATCCTGTAATTATGGAAGAGGGACGCCATCAAATTTACATTAGCTGCCCTTTAACAGGCCAAACAAGAACATTCCAGCAGCCAGGAAAACATCTGCCTCCCGCCTCACCCTCCACAGCGCCACTGACCTGTCTTTAATTCATGAGTCGGGCTTCATAACACGCTGAATTCATTGTCATTTTTAAGACTGCCCTGCACTCCTAGCTCACCTTACGTAAGATTACAGTTTAGCTGCTAAGGTCCGCTGTTAGCAAGTCGCCGGATGTGTGATTACACCCTCCAATGGACTCGTCCTTATATAAGCCAGAGCGTGTAGCTGTGGGGTCAGCCGCTGCGTAAGACCTTTGTTGTCTAATAAATGTCAGAGGCTTCGTTTAACTCATAATTGATAGCACGTCATTTGCAGCTCTTAGCTAACGAAACAACAGACGCTCAGACTGCGACCTCTGCTCTGGTGAAAACTACCTCGCCTTCATTAACAGTGGCATCAGCAAGTCCAAACCGAGTGGATCCAAGGGTCAGTGGCAGATTTCCAGAACGTCCTGCTGTTTGACGCTGCTTGAGAGTCTTTAGCGTTTAGCTGCAGGACTGATGCTAACTCAATTGCTGCTATTTAAGAGCTAAACACGGATGTTGGTAAGAAGTTTGTGTTCACTGAGGATTCGGTTTTCCCTTTGCTTGCACTCCTGTTCATCTCTGCATTCTCGCTATTCTTCTCAGCGTAAACGTATTTTATTTCTTTACATACTAGCGGCGAGCGATTCACCGGTACTACAGTAAAACCACTAATACACTGAGCTAACATGTTCACTTTGAAAATGAAAGTCAAACAATAATTTTTTTTTTTTTACTGAAACTGTACTTACTTTAGTTAAACTGCTAAGAAACTTACTTTTATTTTTATAATATAATATATAATATAAAATAATCTGTATAAATAATATAGTCATATATAAATGTATACATTAATATCATGTTATATCATTTCACCGCATACAGTAAATGATAGTAAAAAATATAATGTGAATTTGAATAAATAATCCCAAATTAGTGCTGTAAAACCATACACAATAAAAGCAGCATACTGGTTCTATCATATTCCACATAAATTCAGCGCAAATTAAAACTAGCAAAGCTGAACTAAACAACGGCCAATAATTGTAACGAAACAATTATAGCAATTGTAGAAAAATGACAATTTCGAAACATTCTAAAACATCCTACGAACTGTTAAGGCTCGTATAGGCTGAAGCAGTGGGCGCTTGTCTTCTTTAAGGTCGTGTGGACCCGGCGTGTATTAAATGACCATCATGTGTAGAGTTCTGTTCAGGCTGGAGATCGATGGGAAAGAAGCCCATGTCATTGGCAGACGGTTGATCTTGGGTCGTGCCTGTGCATGTGTCGCTGTCCCAAAGAGGAAAGGCTGGAGCGATAAAGCAGAGGAGCTGACACATGCCAGTGAACCTTCTGTGCTAAAGCCCGAATTCTGCTGCATGGGCACTTCATGAAGAAAGACCTGCGAGAGCCGGAATCCAAATCCAATGGTTTGGAGGTTTTGCTTAATTCATTAAAAAATGTCAATTACTGTCTTTGAAAAGGTACAAAGATAAAACGTGTACAAAGGTTTGTTAAACTCTAGCCAGTCACGATGCTCAGTGAGTTTGGGACTTTTGTTTTTAATTCACATTTTTCACTTTAAGTTACTTTGGCTCTTGTGGTAGACTAAAAGGAGAAGGGATGGGGGGTGAGAGAGAGGGAGAGAAAGAACAAGAGAGAGGAGAGAGGAAAAAGAGAGAAAAAAGGGAGAGGTGGAAAGAAAGACAGAGAGAAAACAAGACAGAGAGGAAGAGTGAGAGAGAGGGTAAGAAAGAGCGAGATAGAAAACGAGAGAGGAGAGGGAGAGAAAGATAGAGGGAGTGATAGAGAAAGAGAGAAAGAAAGAGGGAGGAAGAGAGAGAAAGAGAGAAAGATGTGAGTTTTTCCCACTAGAAAACTCAACTAGTCACTCAAAATTGTGTCACAATCGAACACATGATGCGGTTTACTCTGACTCCGCCCACAACCACTACAGACTTTCTGATTGGCCTTTTCACAAAAATTTTCCAACAGAATTTATACACTAATCATGGTGCACAAATATTCCCCATCATCTAAAAAATACCACTCATCACACCAGATTTTTATTCTCATCCGCTCTCAGAATCCCAAACTCGTGGTTATTGCCCTGACACTGGCCGAAAGATCACTGTGTCCTACAGATTCCATAAGTACAGAAAACCAACACAACATAAAAGTCAACAGCCCTGCTGAAAGAGACACAATATAAATTATAAAGTAGAGCGTCCACGCATGCAGATATATGCAAACCATACAGCGGCGCGGTTGTATACACTCAAAGGCCAGCAATGCACAATTCATGCGTGTGATGTATAATTCAACAAAAGAAGACGCAAAAGTCCCCCTGAGTTAAAGCGGCGCCGACATTTATCTCCTTGAGGATCAACACGGAGCACTTTAGAATGATTTAATGCACCACCGATGAAAATCTCCAGAGAAAGCGCTTTCACAATCTCACTTTGTGTGATACAACAACCGAAAAGCCGTATTATTTTCCAAACGCCATTTCATACTGAGTGGAAATGGCACCAGTCGACAGAATAGAAAACAATTGCCTTGTCCATCCCAAACCGTGAAAGTACGTCGGCTCTAGCCGTTCCCGTTAGCTTTTCGGCTACGCGAGTATGAATGTGCTCAAATAAAGTGTTTCATTTGAAGGTATAAAGGCAGATCGATTACTGTCAAGAGGGACGACGTCATATTCAGGTCATATTCAGCGAATTGTGGATCTCCAGTATTTTTGGCTACTTTGTACTGAGTACCAAAAATATACGGTGAAAAATATACTTGACTACATTTTTGATTGAGTATCTATACTCTACACCACTACATTTTAATGGACACTTATCGTTACTTGTTACATTGTGATTGTGCGCAACAAGTTTGCATCTTTTTATACCGCGGTTAAATTCCTGGGCGGACGATGTGATTTCGCCATCTGCAGGATGATGAAGGTACTGGATGCTATTTATGAGCTAAACCATGTGAATGTGAATTAGCAAAGGCAGTTTTTTGCACATTTGACTTGGACTGAGACTGAACTTTTTTTTCTTTTATTTATACATTTATTACTCTGCCCTTTTGAAACATTGAAGTGTTGCATTTAGTTTCCATACTAGGAAATAAAGCCTCATAAATAAAGAGTTTCTTGTTTTTCACAATTCTTGGTGTTTTTTAGCCAAAATTCTTAAGTAAAATACTCAAGATCTTTAAAAATGGAATGTGTAGTTTGTAAATGAGTAATTTTAACAATAAGGTATCTGTAATTTTACTCAAGTATGGTTTTCAGGTACGCTTTACACCTCTGCCAGATGGCAAATCATTCAGAGGAAAGATAAGTCATAAAGCATGTAGCACTAATAGCGTTATTGTGCGTCGTTGGCATTACCAAACCGCATTAACGTTCGGCATTTGAAACCACTAATCTAATTCCAGGAAGACGGTTTCCTAAGCTCGTTCTTCAACTCTTCCGATCAAGAAACAACAAAAGCTTCAAAGATTCTTGCTGGCACAGACCGACCTTATCCGCCATGATCATGGACGAGCCCCCGTGGATCCCCAGGATGGGTATCAAGGTTTGCGAGGAAATAAAATCCAAAATCTGGGCAATGGCTTCCTGGTCCGTGCCGTCTCCAAAGACCACCCCGTGGATTTTTGTCCCAGACATGAGATCGCACACGTGGGTAATGATGCTTTTGGGGTCCGTTTCATTCACTAGAAGCGTCACCACATTCACATCAATGGGATCTTCTTTGCTCCACAGAGCCCTGATATCTCTGTCGGAGATGTAGCGCGTTTGCCCCAAGATCACCGCAATGTTCAGTATGGGCACTTTTTCCGCAGCTTCCGCGGTGCTGATGAGGGTAAGGAGAGCTGGAAGAGTCAGAAGGAACAACCTTGAAAGCCCCATAGCGCTCGACTTCATTCCCTGGAGAAACACACACAACAAGCTGTTAGTGATACTGGGACGGGACTTGCTGTGAGTTTGGAATGGGAATCAACACATCCAACTCGTCTAAAGTGACCAAACAGCCGCATCGTTTTATTTATAGCCGTTCTTTGGATTTCATCAATAACAGTTTCTATTGTCATAACTGCGTTCGCTTCGCATACAATTGCGTTCGGTGGGTTTCCATGGTGGCAAGTGCGTGGTTTTATAATCTCATTTTGAATTTTAGGCAATGAATAACTTGCAATGAGCAAATGATGAAAATAGCATGTGACACTGGATCTGAGCAGCTAGCAGGGCAGAAGCAAGTGGAGCTGACATCGCTTGAAAAGTCTTGGAATGACGGAGCGGAGGAAGCTCACAGGCCCGCTGCTATTGTGGCCGACATGTATATGCAAACAGTAAAAAAAAAAAANACTCCCGTCTTTAGCCACCTGCCCCTTCTCACTGCGCCTTGTGTGGATCTGGCAGATGTAATTTGAGTTGAGGTGATTTCTCCTTGAAACTACCTCAGTGGGAACACAGCCAATGATGCAGTGACAGTACAACAGCTTGCCTGGCAGCAGAACCCAGCCTATTGTTCTTACTACGCCGCACTTGGCCAAATTTCCATTTGGAAAAAAAAACGGGTTTCGAATGGTCTTCCGTGTGGATGCTAATTCAATTGGGAAATTCCATTGTTGAGTCTGGACGACACGTCGCCGCGAAACATTTATTCTGCCCCGTGCTATCGTGACTTCAGCTCAGTGGGAAGGCAAAACAATTCCAGCAAGTAGATCTTCTGTGAAAAACACCAACTGCTTTTGTGAAAGAAAAACCTTGAGATGTTGCTGCTGATCTCCAGCTCGCCCGCTTTGCAATTCACAGACTGCACACACAAAAACACGGCGGAATAAAACGTGGAGCGCTTGACAACGTGAGTCAAACTTAACTGAGAAAGTGCTAACTTCTTGTCTGAGTTTTGCAATCCTGCCGACTTTCGAAACAGCTACGTTGCTTAGACTAGGTCTTATGGAATTTATCGGAGCTACTATGTGTGCGCACTATTCTATTAACGCAAAAGGAGATCTGTTAAATATCGATGTGTAATATATATANAACGATCACAAACTGCCCCAAAATGCAAAACGCATCCCCGACGCATGATGGTACTTCATTATTTAGCATCACACACCTCGTCACGCGCGAAAACCCTTTCATGAGGAAAATGCTCTGATTTAGTGTTAATGCGGACCGGAAACGACTTTTTATGACAGACATAAAAAACCGCGTCTTTTGTTAAAACGAACTCCTCTTAGAACATGTGTTAATCCCCCGCGTCGCCAGCCAGTAAAGTACCAATTGAACCAGCCTCCCGCATCCCAGTGATGCGGGGAATCGATGCGCTTTCCCGCATCACCGCGAGACCGCGACTGGACGCAAACCAAGTGTCTGTTGGAAACCAAATCATGGTGCAGTGCAAATCTCAACCAAGAGAAGCAAAATGGTACTCACAGCATCCCTCTTCCACTAAGCTCCAAGAATGTTGACTGGGATGACATTGCAACAGTTCTCCTCTCAGCTTCCAGGTTGCAAATTCGGACCATTAATCCCAGCAGCGACGAATCCTTGAAGTTTACAGTAATCCAGTGGTGTGCATGCCTATAATTGATCCATGACTCGATCACGGACACGGAGCCGTGAGACATGCGCGCTGCTCGCTGAATCCGTGCGAAACTGGACCGGATCTGCAGCAGGACAGTCTGGCAGTCCTCTCTCCCCAAAGCCTCTGTGGAACTGAGGGATGCCGTCAGTAACACATCCTTAAGGTGAAAATGAGAATTACACCCTGTTTGAGTGCAGCACACCACCTGGAAGATCAAACGTTTCGATCAGTCGCGTCTTTACATTCGAACGATCGGCCGCGTCTCGGTGATTGATGGCACGCGATCGTCCCGTTAATCGGACGAAGTTGCGCCAGACTTTTTCTTTGTAGAACAGGCATCCGCGCGACACCTAAACATCACAGACGTTGGAAAGTTGTGCCAGTGGTCAGGATCATTTTGGCGAGGGGTTGCCTGTCGGTGACGTACGAGCGTTTGGAAATCTCAAGGCAAACTCTTCACTGCGGAAGACTCGAGCTCGGCGCCCACGCGTGCGTGCGTACGACTGGCGTCCGCGCGTGAGCTCACACGCTCTCTCTCAATCACGCACACGCACGCACGCACGCACGCAAATGGGGGGAAAACAACGTAGTTTAAGTGTGCAACAGAGACTGTGCATTANGAACACATAAACCAATGAATGATGAAAATCACACACAACGTCTGATCCGGAGCGTAAAGACCTCGACACTTTACAATGCCTAGACACACAAAACAAGCAATACGCAAAAGACGACGTTACATTGTGAGCAGAAAGGCTCCACTGTTGCAGAGATCTAAAGCTTTCAGAGCGGAAAGCTTATTGGAAAACTCCACAATCCCGTTTCCTGTTGGCCGGCCTTGGTCATCGACGATCACGACGGCTCGCTCGACCACGCCAAACTGCAGGAAGGCCTGTTCCAACAGCTCGTTGGACACGGACGGAGACAGGTTTCGTACGGTGAGTGCGGCACCATGCGTGGCGAAGCGAATGCGAAGGGGTCGGTTGCTGAGCATCGTGCCATCCAGCTCGGCCTTCGCGATTTCTGCAAGCGATCTCGTTTCCTAAAAAAAAAAAAAAATGACATTAACATATATTCACATGCTCAATTTGTAGCTACCTACATTGTTAACAAAA
>SOMO01000091.1:25772-38918 GCA_028128575.1 Paedocypris carbunculus
CTGTACTCTTTACTCCACTACATTTGTGATTGCGTTTCTGTACTCTTTACTCCACTATATTTGTGATCGAGTATCTGTACTCTTTACTCTTTATTGGATACTTTGCCATTTTGAACTCTTTTTGAAATTGGTGACTTTACTTTTTTGGAGTAATTTTTTGTATAATCTGTTAATTGGAGTAATTTAATGTATAATCTGTACTAAACGAAGAGAAGAAAATGCGAAAAACGCATTTTGGCCTGGACTCATAATACTGTGTGTGTGTGTTGTGCTAATAACTTTGTTCAGAAAGATTATTAATCCTGTTCAAATAGATTATTAATCTGGTTCAGAAAGATTATCGATCTGGTTCGGAAAGATTATTGGTCTGGTTCAGAAAGATTATCAATCTGGTTCAATAAAATTTTGAATCCTGTTCTGAAAGATTATTAATCTGGTTCAGAAAGATTTTTAATCCAGTTCAGAAAGATTATTAATCCAGTCTTTTACTCAAGTATGGCTGTCTGGTACTCTTTACACCTCTGGCCCAAAGTGCTCCTAGATGCTCCTAACTCTGGGTCTGCCGTTCCAGGCGGTCTGTTCATGCGCTCCACCGTCCAGGAACACAGCGCCTTCCGCTTCGCCGTTCAGCTGTACAACACCAACCAGAACATCACAGAGAAACCCTTTCATCTCAACTACAACGTGGACAACCTGGAGTCGTCCAACAGCTTCTCCGTCACGCATGCGTGTAAGTTCTCCAAACTCTTCTTCACCATGCATGAGTAAGATCTGGGGGGCTGGAGACCACCCTCATCCTCCTCCTCCTCACAACACCTTCACAAACTATCGGTCTGGTTGTTTGTCTCAAAAAGCTAGATAATTTTTAATCATTTGTAAATATGAGTTTTGCTGTACTTTAAAAGTACTATTTAATTGACAATAACAGCCAAAAACTAATATTAAAAGGTCAAATAATATTGTAAATATGGGTTTTGCGGCATGTTCCCTTTATGTCACATGTGATCCTTCACCTGTTGATAAAACATTTAGTTCCACGGCTTTACTAACCGCTTCCCGGTTCAGTGTAGAAGAGTGTGAGAAGTTACGACAGGAACGAAACCAAGAGAAGAAAATGTGAAAAACGCATTTGTGACAGAGGCCTGGGGTCATCAGACTGTGTGTGTGTGTGTGTGTGCGTGTGTGTGTGTGTGTGTGTGGTGTGTTTGTATAGTGTGCTACGTTTTGGTTGTGTAGTGTTGTGTTGAGAATTATGCGTTTGTGTTGTATGTTAGTGTGATTAGTTGTGTGTATGTGTGCAATGGGGTGTGTAGAGAGTTGGGATTTTATGTTGTGTAGTGTGCTTGTGTAGAGGGCTATAGGTTGTGTGATTGTGTAGTGGGTTGTAGATTGTGTGTGTGTGTGTATTCAGTTTTGTGTGTAGAGATTTGTGTGATTGTGTAGTGAGTTGTGCAGTATTTTTGTGTTTGTGCAGTGAGTTGTGCAGTGTTTGAGTAGTAAGTTGTGCAGTAGGGTTGTAGAAAGTGTGTGTATTCAGTTTCGTGTTTACGTAATGAGTTGTGCAGTATTTGTGTTTGTGTAGTGGGTTGTAGATAGCGTGTGGGTAATCAGTGTTGTGTGTAGAGATTTGTGTGTTTGTGTAGATGATTGTAGATAGTGTGTGTTCAGTGTTGTGTGTAGAGATTTGTGCATTTGTGTAAATAGTGTGTATTCAGTGTTGTGTGTAGAGATTTGTGTGTTTGTGTAGATGATTGTAGATAGTGTGTGTGTTCAGTGTTGTGTGTAGAGATTTGTGTGTTTGTGTAGATGCTTGTAGATAGTGTGTGTATTCAGTGTTGTGTGTAGAGATTTGTGTGTTTGTGTAGATAGTGTGTGTATTCAGTGTTGTGTGTAGAGATTTGTGTGTTTGTGTAGATGATTGTAGATAGTGTGTGTATTCAGGGTTGTGTGTAGAGATTTGTGTGTTTGTGAGCAGAGAGAGAAAGCAGGCGAGAGTGAGAGATGATGATGATGAAGATGATGAGTGTGGGCTGACATTTGCACACACGCCTAAACCAGTGCAGGGGTTAGTGCCCTCTGTGTGTGTGTGTGTGTGTGTGTGTGTGTGTGTGTGCATTACCATCATTACAGAAGGCCTGTTTACAGCCGCTGTCATTGCAGTTTTGCGTCCGGCCGGCCCGGCTGCCCATCTGAGCGAGAAGAGAGGATCCTGGGCTTTTACTCTCCGGGATGATCCTGCTGTTAGTGCTGCAGTCATTGATCTTTCTTCAGCGCACTGACACACACACACACACACGTCGCTCTGGGCGTTTGTTCGTCTATCTGCTCCCCGGAAAACACAACCAGACGGGCTTTTACAAAGAAACTATCGATAACTTTCACATCGGGTCCTTAGAGGCCTGAGACGGTGTTGGTTCAGTGATGAAGCCCGGTGATGCCGATGCCAGACGGGTCCGAAGTTTGTTTTTCGGAGAAGTTTGTTTTTCCGTCTCGATTCGGCTCGGATCGATTCGGTCGTAAAGCGAAGAAGCGTCACGTGGCCTGATTGTTTGGTTGATCATGGTGACCCAAACACGGTGAACAAGACGGACATTTCTCTCTTGTCTTGTTTGTGTTGTTGTTCTGTTCTGAAAGATTATTAATCTGGTTCAGGAAGATTATTAATCCGGTTCAGAAATATTAATATTATGGTTCAACAATATTGTTATTGTGGTAGAGGAGTATTGTTAATATGGTTAATCTGGTTAAGTATTATTCATCTAGTATTATTTATCAATAAGATTATTAATCTTGTTCAGAAAGAATATTAATCCAGTCTGGAAAGATTATTTTCCTGTTCAGAATGTAAATATATGCTAATTTATGTTAAAGAGGGAAAAGACGGAGTCAGACCAAACTCAATTCCTTGTTGTAATTCGCAACTTGGCCAATAAAGTTTCTGATTTCTGAAAGTTTTTAAATTTAGTGTGCTTTAATTGTATGAAATATATAAATATTACATCGATATTTGTTATAGTAGGATATGATATGTTATATATATTTATATATACACAGTTTAATTCTATATCATAAAATACATGTTTTGCACAACTATACTGTACGTTCGTAGATTTGCCCATACTGTATATGTTTTTGTGTGTGAGAAAATATTCCAGTATAAATATTACATACAGTACATACAGTGAAAAAGAGTTGAGGAATATATATCGAATCGCGCTCATTAATAAATGAGGAGAAGCCAAACAGTCGGTAGTGTTGTGTGTCACGGCTGGAGAGGAAACGGTTTGGACAGATTAGCTCGCAGTGGTCCTGCTGTTTTAATTGAGGCAATCTGGGTAGTGGAGGGAAAGCGGCAGGGGTCAGAGGTCGTGGTTGTATCTCACTCACTTTCTGTGCCCGTCTCATCCTCTTTGCCGTCTGTCAGTTTCTTTTTACCGTTATCGCTCCCCAGAGCTTCGGTGGTCCGACAGTAAGCAGATGTTACCTGCTCGCTCAGTCAGGAGAACCATCACTAATGGGAGAGGGACGCCATTCCTCAATTTTGCCACTTGATATTTAGGGTTAAGATTCAGAATCATTTCAGCACTTAGATTTTAGTCAGTGTTTTGTCTTTAGCTCCAATGGATAGTTTTATTTTGTTAATATACTGTATATAGAACTCATCGAATCCCAGTCATTACGTCTGCCTTACTTGATTTTACGAGAAATAGAAGACAATTCATAAACAGTCTGAAGGTGATGGAATATTTACAGCAATCGAAACCATTGGCTGTAGCTTCATTTTTTTCATCGGATTGATTTATCCAGTAGGGAATCTTTCATTTTATTTGTCAGATTTGTGAGTCTGGCTTGATTAGGAAGTTTACAAGAACCAAGAAATGCAATTTTGTTGAGAAACTATTGATGGGGAAAAAACATTTAAAAGCGGAATCCTCCTTCACTGCAGAGATGATTTGTTCCGTCACGGTGAAGACTGTTTTTCACAGACACAATCGGGATAGAAAGAGAAAAAGACAGAACCGCACAATCTCCAGAACCGCAACGGTCCATTGTGAGGAGAAGTAATTGTCCTAGCGCTTCCATTATCCTTCTCTCAGCTTCATGTTGTTCCAAACACGTATTACTTGCTTTCCGCTTCAGCGATTCCAGCCCAGATAATTGAAATTAATACAGCGTTTGGTGAATTGAATAAAACGAGCGTGTATTGTGACCCACTTTAACTCGTGATGAAGCAGAAGTCTGTGCAGCTCCAAGTCTTCAGATTAGTTCAGGCTCAAGCGGAATTCTGCAGTTTTTCACTCTTCATCACGGCTGTGACAGTAGAGACAGAGATAACCTCTATTACACACACACACACACACACAATGTAGAATTTTGTTGGTCACATTTCTCAAAAGTGACGGATTGCAAGGTCTTCAGGGATCAAAAAAGTGACTGAGTGAGTGTTGGAGATATTGTGGGAGTGACTGAGTGAGTGTGGGATTGATTGAGGGAGTGGCTTAATAAAAGTTGGAGGTATTGAGTGAGTGTGGGAGGGATTGAGGGAGTGACTTAGCAAGTATGGGAGGGACTGAGGGAGTATGGGAGGGATTGGGGAAGTAGCTTAGTGAGTGTGGGTGGAGTTGAGGGTGTGAGTTTGGGAGGGATCAAAGAAGTGACTGAGTGAGTGTGGGATATGACTGAGTATGGGAGGGATTGAGGGAGTGGTTAGTGAAAGTGGGAGGGATCAAATAAGTGACTCAGTGAGTATGGAAGATATTGTGGGGGTGACTGAGTGTGGGAGGTATTGAAGGAGTGAATTAATGAGTGTGGGAGGGATTGGGGGAGTAGCTTAGTTAGTGTGGGAGGTATAGAAGGTGTGACTTTGTATGGGAGATATTGAGGGAGTGTGGGAGGGATTGGGGGAGTGGCTTAGTTAGTGTGGGAGGTATAGAAGGTGTGACTTTGTATGGGAGATATTGAGGGAGTGTGGGAGGGATTGGGGGAGTATCATATGGAGTGTAGGAGGGGTTGAGTGAGTGAGTGAGTGAGTGAGTGAGTGAGTGAGTGAGTGAGTGAGTGAGTGAGTGAGTGAGCGGTTGAGTTAGTAGTAGAATTGGTTTGGGATGACTGTGAGTAGTTAGTGAATGATTGAGTTGCTAAGTTAGTTTAAGATTGAAGGAGAAATGAATGATATTGGCCGAGGAAGGGAAAGAAATCTTTGTTCAGAATTGTTCAGATTTATTCCTAATGACTTTAGCTTAAAACGTTTAAAGCGCGGAGAGCCAAAAACCTGAATATAGGTTTATAATAGCATTTAGCTCGTATATAATAAAATGACGAGCCAAAAGAAGTCGACGGTCAGTGAGTGCGGCTTCTGTTGTCACCATCTTCTACCTTGAAAAATTACCTCTTTAGTTTTGTTGGTTTTTGTGCCCTGAACTTGATCGTGAATCTTCTAATCTGAATTGTGGCGGTCGTTTCTCTCCTGATTGGTCCAGAAGTGACTCTGTCCCTCCCACAAATGACTCGGAATGACACAAACTTCTTCCCTCGTGATCAGTTCATTGTTTTAGCCGAAAGGAAGGATTGCGAGTTTCGTCTCCGCCATCTACATCCCGCAGCCTTTCCGTGCGATGACTTGATGTTCAGACATGTTATATCATCTGGTTTGTTTCCATGCGTGTCCAGCACAGGCCGTGTACGTCAGCGAGATGTTTCCCCCTCTGGGCTCTGAGTAACGTGGCATTTGCGTGTATTATTTGGTCTGTCTGCTGTGCGTGTCACCGTGTTTATCCGCTCTGTATATCTGCCGGACACTTTCAGGAATAAGACGTTCTTGTCTTTCTTTTCCACGAATCATCTGACCTTCAGTCTGACCCTGTGGTGCACCTGCTCTCTCTTTCCATCTTCTCTCCTTCCCTTCCATCCGTTTATGATTTTCTATCCTTTGCCCTTTAATCATAGACCAATATTTGATGTAATGGCGCGGTTTCACGGGAAAGGCTTTTTGTGGAGATGATAATATTAAGATTGTAAGGATGTCGCCAGTCCCTCAACACAAATTATTATTATTAAATACTTTTGAATTTCTTTCATTATATTAACTAATTTGATTAATGTAATGAAAGTGAAATAATATATGAAATAATATTCATACAAAGAAGTTTCTTAGCCAAAAAGTACATTAAAATTGTGATTATACCTCTCAAATATTCAATCTGTTTTTCAAAATTAAATCTTGTTGTTATTAACTATTATTCATTTTTCATTCATAAACATTTTATATTTATAGGCTCAGACAATGTTCTTCCAATGCAAAGACTTTTAAATACAATTAATCTTTCACTGTTTCTGTATCAATAAACAGTATGTTGAAGTAATTTCGAATGTATTGTCTGATGTTTGCAAATGTATTAGAGAACTGGTCTTGAAATTTCATTTTGAACTATGTTAAAAAGGTCTTAAAAAGTCTTAAATCTAACTCTTTGAACCCTGCAGATACCCTGTATGTAGCTGTATTGTTCTTCAATGTTCTTATGTTCTTTAGCACAATTGACAGGAAAGTTCAAATATTCTATGATTATATAATATCCTGTATCTTTTATTATATCACAGTATTAATTTAATCTAACACCAAATTGCGCCGTGCATTTTACGTCTACTATTTGCCGTATCACCAGCCTCATTAAAATGCCAGAATTATTTTTCGAATTGATTTTCCCTTGAAGTGGAATGTGCGGGTAAAACATTGATGTCATAATCTATTCGTTAACCTTTTGCTGTAGAAGCAAAACATGTTTGCGATGAACGATTCCCTATTTTCACGCATTGATTGTGACTCTCCTTATTTGTCAGTCTGTTCTCAGTTCTCCCGGGGTGTGTACGCGATATTTGGATTCTACGACAGGAGGTCAATGAACACATTAACGTCCTTCTGCGGCGCTCTGCACACCTCCTTCATCACTCCATCCTTTCCCACGGACGCAGACGTGCAGTTTGTGCTGCAGATGAGGCCGAGCCTTAAGGGGGCGCTGCTCAGCGTCCTGGCACATTACCGATGGGAGAAGTTCGTCTACCTGTACGACACGGACCGAGGTGAGTCCAACACACTGACACACTCGTTCGAGCTTTAGCCTGCGTAGATACCATCAATGTTTATGTCACAGTACAAATTCAATAAGATAAGAGATAAAAGCATTAAAATACAATAAGAATAGAGATAAAATAAAATATGAATACAAAATAAAAGACGAAAATACAACAAAGGGAGAAAAATAGATTAAAAAAAATTATCTAAAAAAAGATAATAATACAGTAAAGAGAGAAAAATTCAAAATACAGAAAAAGTGACTCAAGTGAACCAGGTAATAAGGATGTTTAAAGTGACCAGTGTCGTGTCTTCATGTATTTTCTTGATTTGAAACCTCTTACGATTTTTTTTTTTCGGCCATTTGAGCAGAAGAATTGTCAAACAGCCAAGTCGTTTTGACAAGCTGCTTAAATGGCTCTGTGAGCGACGATAGAGCGAAGCTGATAGAGATTTGTGTTGGTTTCACGTTGTTTGGAATTTTCTGCTTTGCTCAGAAATCTTTAAAAGTTCATAAAAATGACCGACTTGGAATCTTGCGAAACCATGAACGTCCAAGATTCCAATAAAGCTATGAAAAATAAGCTACTGGCTTTCCTTTTCCAGATGAGCGCCTTCCTGCAGTTAATTTTCCAATTATTTGTTCCCATTTTTAGACATTTTGATATCAAAATGATGTCTTAAAAAAACAGATCAAGTTATTGCCAGGCATTCTATACAATGCATGCATTTCACACATTGCAGCTAACAAAAACTTTGTTCGTATTATTAAAAAAACACATGTCTACATAAGCAGAGCACCAATTTCGATATGGTTCGCCATATTAACAATCTCACCCACTTTACTTTATAATGTGAGAATTCACAATGTTTAGGAAAGGAAGACGGGAGATTTAATCGCTTCGTCAAAGTATATAATAACATTGGCTTGTTTTATCACAATGTTCCATGTTTTGTTCGTAGCTTGATGTTTCTGTCCTATTCTGCCCGGTTTCGTTTACAATTATTCGATTTAGCACAAAATCGATTGGCCAAAAATTTTCTTCGAAAAAGAATCTTCAGTTATGGAAAAGCAAGTCAAGAATTCCTCCGTAGTTCAACGATAAACTGGGATCGGCGAAATAAAGCAGCTACGTTAAAGTTGTACAATAAAGTGAAACGTTTCGTAAGCAAAAATGCGTGGTCTACGAGTTCAGGTGCTTACGTAGTGAGTGTCATATAAATTCGCACTCGTCTGCGAGATGTCAGTCTTGATTAAGTGGTCACGGCTAAACAGCGGCGCCGGAGGACGCTTGCTAATTAAAGCAGTGATTGAAAACGTGTACTTTCCTCCATGCGGACGCTGTTTGCAGGGTTAAAGACAGAGCCCAGCTGCAGATGTTTGGCCTTGAGCTGGAGCGCGCTGTTCTAGTCCACGTACCTTCAGCTCAGCGAGGCTTTTGTGTTCGCCGACAATTCTTCAAAGGAAAATTCTGGGCTAAACGCGCCTCGTGTTCCAGAAGAAATCCGTGTTCATTTGTCTCGGAGCTTGTGAACACGCCATAGTCAAGTTCGCGATCAGATGTTCTTTTGTCTCCCACGAAGCAGCGGCTTTTATTATGTAAAGCGCTTGTCGAACGCATAAGAATCCGGCGGCAATTCGGATGTTTGCCACAGCAGGTTGTGGGTTCGACTCCCAGGGAACGATTATCGGCAATGCAATCGAAGCTTGTTTTTAAAANCTCTCTCTCTCATTCTCTCTCAATTTTTACTTTTCTTTTCAACCTATCCTTCTCTCTGACTTTATCTTCTCTCTCTCTTCAGGCTTCTCCATCCTACAGGCCATCATGGAGTCTGCGGTGATGAATAACTGGCAGGTGACGGCGCGGTCGGTGGGAAACGTGGTGGATCCGCTGGAATACCGCCGCATCGTTGAAGAAATGGACCGTCGTCAAGAGAAACGCTTCCTCATCGACTGCGAGGTCGAACGGATTAATAGTATTTTAGAGCAGGTACATAAAACTTGAGTGCACTTCAGCCGTTTCCCTGTCGGACGCGTTTACAGCCGCATGGTGCCGGGAAAACCACACGCCGGTGAAAACTGTGATGTGAGGTCTCGCTTTTAACAGTCGCCTTCCAAAAGAAAACACACACACACACACACACACTCCTGCTTATACTGTAAAATCAATGTTTGCAAACCACTAGACATGCAAATTAAGTCACATCTACTTGCATGAAATTGAAACGATATGTTTTACAGAACACTCAATACCAAGAACAAATCATGCTTAAAATGAGATATTTGTATTTATTTANTCCACCTTTTCTTTGGCAGGTGGTGGTCTCGGGAAAGAACGGCCGTGGATTCCACTACATCCTCGCCAACCTTGTGAGAAAACGCAGCTCTTTTTCCCGCACAGCCGCTGACCTTTGACCTTTGACCTTTGTGTGGCAGGGATTCTCCAACATGAGCTTGGACAAGGTGGTTTCGGGCGGAGCCAACGTCACCGGCTTCCAGATCACGAACCCCGAGAGTCCCATGGTGCAGCAGTTTCTCCAGCGCTGGGAGCGTCTGGNTCGGGCGGAGCCAACGTCACCGGCTTCCAGATCACGAACCCCGAGAGTCCCATGGTGCAGCAGTTTCTCCAGCGCTGGGAGCGTCTGGACGAGCGCGAGTTCCCCGAGTCTGGTGCCGTCCCCCTCAAGGTGCCGCTCCCTCTGCTGCTTATTCATGCACATTTTTATGCGTCTCTTTCTGAGCTGTTTGTGGAAAGTGATTTGTATGGATATATGCTTAATTTATGATGAAATATTTTAATGTTTGAAGGATTAGAACAGCGATGGATTTCTTTTTTTCGTATGTTGTTGTTACAGTCTGTTCCCGAGATGCTCAAACTTCTTTCTCAAAAAGAGGCANAAATAATTAAAATAATACTTAGGGAACTATATCCGAATTTTCAAATGCACTTTAGTGATCATTATCGCCAATGTTTGCAACACCTTGGTTGTGGGTTCAACTCCTAGAACGAGTATGACGTATAATCAAACGTATAATTAGCAAAAAAGCGTTCGCCAAATGTATTTTGTAGTTCATTTTTCTCTATTTATGTCGGTCTCGCGTTGGTTTCATACGATTTACCGCATGTTGTGTGTTGACCTGTAGTACACCTCGGCCCTGACGCACGACGCCATTCTGGTGATCGCCGAGGCGTTTCGCTATTTGCGGCGTCAGCGCGTGGACATTTCCCGCCGGGGCAGCGCGGGCGACTGTCTGGCCAACCCGGCTGTGCCATGGAGCCAGGGCATCGACATCGAAAGAGCGCTCAAAATGGTAGGAGGCGTCCGCGAGGAGCGTTCGGCCGCACCTGTGTCCCGTGCTCATTATGCTAATGATATGCAAATGATATGCCCATGCTTTTTGTGGGTGTTACTGTTGCCGTGTGCTTTCATCGCGCAGGTTCAAGTTCAGGGGATGACAGGAAATATTCAGTTCGACTCGTTCGGCCGCCGATCGAATTACACCATCGATGTGTATGAAATGAAGACGGGCGGAGCGAGGAAGGTTAGTGGCGCTTTCTCTAAATTCTCACGCAGTCACTTTCAAACTCCGTCCGCCCGCCGCTTCAGTCACAAGCGTTTGGTACGCACGCTCAGACCAGACTCCTTTCATTTCTCTCACAGAGTCAGTGATGTGTAAATGTGCGTGGCATGTTTTACTGTTCCAGGTTTGTAATTGTGCCTGACAGCGCTTTTCTCCGGAACGTTCCGCTTTAACGTTCAGCCATTACTGCGTCTTTGCTTTACACACAATCATTGCACATCCTTGTCACTTTTCACTCATCCTCGTTGTGCCGCGTGGTAAAGCCTCCCACGTCCGGTTTGCCAAATTTGATTNTTTCTCTCTCTCTCTATCAACCTCTATACTTCCATGTCTGTCCATCTGTCTCTCTCCGTCTCTCAGTATGTTTATCTCTATCTCTGTTTATGTCTATTCTATCTTTTTCTCTCTATCTCTCTGTCTGCCTGAATGCCAGTCTGTCTATCCATGTCTATATCTATCTCTCTATGTCTGTGTCAATTAAATACGTTTGATTTTTTTTCGTCAACAGTTTTTTAACGCAATAAGCTTGTTTCGGAAACATTCCGTGTTCTAGAAAAAAGAATTTATCGATATCCCTTTTAGCAATTTACCATGTTTAGTGACACGACATGTTTGAGATCTTACTGTACGCGTCACACCATCATAAGCTCTTACTGTACGTGTCATGACATAATAAGCTCTTACTGTACGTGTCATTGCACCATATGGTCTTACTGTACTCGTTTTTGCATCATACAGTCTTGCGGTGAGCATCATGGCATCATACAGTCATCCGGTCTTTCTGTAAACGCCATTACATTATACAGTCATAATCTACGCGTCATGACATCATAAGGTCTCACTCTACGGGTCATGACATCATACTGTCTCACTGTATGTCTCTTGACATCAAATGGTCTTACTGTACGCATCATGACATCTTACGGTCTTACTGTACGCATCATGACATCATGCAACCTCACTGTACGCATTATGACATTATACGGTCTTAATGTCCACGTCACGCCATCATACGGCCTTACAGTACGCGTCATGACATCATATGGTCTTACTGTACACTTCATTGAATCGTACGGTCTTACTGTACACATCATGACATCATAATGTCTTACTTTACGCATCATGACATACAGTCTCACTGTACACATCATGACATCATACGGTCTCACTGTACACATCATGACATCATACGGTCCTTCATCATACGGTCTCACTGTACACATCATGACATCATACGGTCTTTCTGTACACATCATGACATCAAATCGTCTTACTCTACGCATCATGACATCATACAGTCTCACTCTACCCATCATGACATCACAGGACCTTTCTGTACACGTCATGACATCATACGGTCTCCTTGTGTTTCTGTCTCCCGCAGGTGGGCTACTGGAACGAGTTGGAGAAATTTGTTTATATAGTGGAGCAGCAGGTTACCAACGAGTCGTCCTCTGTGGAAAACAGAACCATTGTGGTCACTACTATTATGGTACACTACCTAAAGCTGCTTTTCAAACACTCCACCACCGTCCTTCTGCCCCCTCAGGCTTGCCTCCTGGAGGGGCAGAACGCTTTTACTCTTTACGTTGCTTTCCACTCACTCACTACATGTTGAAACAGTCGATCACGTCAGAGTGTTTCAACTGTATCCGTGTGAGTGCCAAAGCATTTTCAGTTCCATTCCGGTGGCCTGTTGTAGCAGTGACATCACAATACTGGCTTTGGTAAGAGTTAGGCTAGCGACTCCCATCACCACGGCAACGTAAGTACCGTCCTGAGAGTGTGTGTGAAGACAGGCCCGGCGGGTTTTCTCACAAAAACATCTGGCTGTGGTTTAATGTCTTTACCTGGCGCAGGTCCGCTTGGTAAATTCCTGCTGTTCAGTGGGCGGGATGGAGGCGGGGCCTTTGTTTAATTCCTTGCGATGACGCCGTTTTCCTCGTTAAAAATTTTTAAAATCACTCTGAAAGGAGCATAACGGATTCCTTTAGAGCGCGGTTCGTCACATTCAAATCTACCTGTCTCTCTCTCTCTGTCTGTCTTTCAAGCTCACTTTTCCCTTACACTATAATCTAATTCGTCTTTTTTTTTTGTCTGTCTTTCTATTCACCTGTCTGTCTGTCTTGTCTTTCTAGCTCTTGGTTTTTGCTCTAATATATTTATCTGTATGTCTGTTCTTTTGTCTATCTATCTGTCTTTATGTGTCTTGTCTTTCCATTTATCTATCTCTATTTAACTTTCTATCTAATCTCTATATATCTTATCGATCTGTCTGTCTGTCTCTCTATCTATCTAACCATCTATCTGTCTCTCTGTCTGTCTCTCTCTGTCTATCTGTCTCTCTATCCATCAATTACCTATCTGTCCATATATCTGTTAATCTATCCAAATGTCCGTCCCTTTGTCCATTCATCCATCCTCATCGTTTTTCACACTAAATCCTGTCCATCTATCAGTCTTTCTATTTATCTACGTATATATCTGTCTGTCT
>SOMO01000091.1:106499-121242 GCA_028128575.1 Paedocypris carbunculus
TTTTATTTTTTTTATATTATATTTATATTATATTTACATAAACATGGTATTTGGCACACTATGTGTCAATCAAGTTTAATTTTAAAAAGGTTTTTCTCGTTTTTTTCTCGTTTCCTTCCTAGCCGTACAGTTACAATTCTGCACATTTAAATACAAAAAAAAAGTGTCAAACCTACTAAGTCAGTGAATAAAAACCACAAGCGTAGAAACTCCGCAGCTCAGCTTTTGTTTGGCGGCGACACGCCTGTGCTGATACTAATCCACTCAACCCCTCCCCACACACACACACACACACACTTTCATTTCACGAGTGCATCTGCTGCTCATCATCACACACACGTCACTTCTCTCGTACAAACAATACCACTTATGACGCTACTAAAACAAAAAACTACATTTATTCTCACTGTTTATTACACACACACAGCAGTTAGATACTGTAAAGTTGAGTGTGTCAAACTCGATAATCTGCTACCGATCAAAAATACTGTACATGTAATTTCATGAAACTGATCCTGACCTGAAGAGGGAGACAGAGCGCTCTAACCAGGCTAATGTAAACCACCGTTAGTTAACACTAGTAAACTTACGTAATATGTGCGTACGTAAATACGTATTAATATGCTAGTATGACGCCACTGTGACGATCGGCAACATATACACATTCATCAAAACAATAAACGACAGCACAATGAACGAGAGAGTTCCATTTTTTTCCCAAATTTGTTTTAGAATTGTAACTTTCTTTAGTTCGGCGTAACATTTAGAGTGTTAAACATTTAGATGTCAATCAAAACAATAAACACCACAACGTAAACAATGAATAAAAGAGTTTCGTTTTAATCCTGGATTTGTTTTTCAATTGTAACTTTCTTTCGTTCAGCGTAACAATTAGAGTGTTAAACATGTAGATTTGAATCATAACAATAAACGGCACCACAATAAATGAAAGAGTTTTGTATTTTTCCTGAATTAGTCTTAGAATTGGGACTTTCTTTCGTTCAACATAATTTTTAGAGTGTTAAACATATAAATATGAATCAAAACAATAAACGGGACAACAATAAATGAAAGACTTTGGTATTTTTTACTGAATTTGTTTTAGGGTGCTTTCACATATAGCTCGTTTTAAGCGAACCGAACCCAGATCGTTTAAAGTGAGCCAGAAAGAGAACCAGCGGAAAGTGATCCCAGTCCGTTTGCTGTTCACAACCTAGTGGACTCAGAAGAGAACCCAGTTCTGTTTTCGGTCCTCTTCAGCAGCGAANTAATGTTGAAACTTTCTTTGAATGGAGTAACATTTAGAGAGTTAAACATTTAGATGTCAATCAAAACTAAAAAATGACACAATGTAAACAATGAATGAAAGAGTATTGGTTGTTTTTCCTGAATTTGTTTTAGAATTGTAACTTTCTTTCGTTTTGTGTAACATTTAGAGTGTTAAACAAATAAATTTGAATCAAAAAAATAAACGACACAACAATGAATGAAAGACTTTCGTTTTTTCCTGAATTTGGTAACTGTATTTTGTTTTGCGTAACATTTAGAGCAGGGGTGGGCAAACTTTTCGATTGGCGGGCCACATTGGGTTCTAACATTTGACAAAGGGGCCAGAACGGGCTTCCTGGCGGCTGTCAATCACATTCTCACCAGCCAATCAAAGTAAGGGCCGCCCCCACGTGAAAAAAATGAAACGGACGAAAAAATCTGAATCGAAAAAAAAATTCTCAAAACGTGAAGATTTTTGTAGACATTTAGATTTGATATTTTTGGCGTCTGATATCATAGACTGACAGTATAAAAATAAATGTTAAAAATGTACTAGTACAATTCTTTTACGTAGATTCTTAACAAATGTTTTCCTTCTTAACAGATTAACGCATTTAGATTTATAAAATCTTATAAAATGTGGCCCCAAGGCCGTAGTTTGCCCACCCCTGATTTAGAGTGTTAAGTGCAATACAGGACATACACCACACAGACCTTTTTTCTCGCGTGAGCAGTTTAGTTATAGCTTTATTATTTGCTTTATGTTTAACCCCGAGTGAAAACAAACGTTCCCCAGAGTGAAAGCCCTCAGCAACAACGAGCCTTTCCCGAGATCAGACTTCAGTAGCGCTGAGGAACAATGCACAATAAGTGCAGGCGTGTTCCATTGAGGCGTCACGTTTGATTTATTACATTATATTATATCTAACTAACTGTAAATGTGGGAACTGTAGCAGCGATCAAGGATAAAGATTCAATCAGAGATGGTGAGGAATAAAAACTGATTTCACATTTAATTTACCATATTTNCAAAGTGACACATGCAGAAATTCTGCTTCCACTTAGGCCCAATGTTGTAACATTACAAAAATATTTTTTAAACCTTACCAAAATATAATAAATTTCAAAATTCTTTACTTCCTACATCAGAGAGGTCAAAACTTTTTTTCATTTTTTGTTAAATGTGGGTCTTACAGGTAAGTGTACTCGTAATGAATTTAGGCTCAGAAAGTAGTAGTAGAAACAAAGCAAGTACGTGTTAACGCTACACAGAGTCCGGAACCATGTCCCCAGTGTAATCAATCAACAGTTACAGGTGGGCGCGGTCACGGACACGGTCTGGCGGCTTGTTTGGTGCATGATTAAACCTCATAAACGCTTTCTTTCACCGACTCCTGATTTAATTAGAACACATCAGAAAACTTCACCTGTCATGTACGGAACAATACTGCGGATAAAATAAAAGTGAAGGGTATTGAATGTGGCAGCTGTGCTGAGTCAGCAAAAACCCAAACGTCCGCGCCGAGAATGTTTGCAACTTTCACCTGAATGTGAAGACACAGACACTCCAACACAAATTAAATAAAGTCACATGACCTGCCAATCGGTCTCAGGGTGAGGGGCTACTGGGGGGCGGGCTGTGACTGAATTGACAGTGGTCACTCTGACCTGTTCTTTGACCTGTACGCCTCGTTTAATTTAATCCGTTGTAAGAAAATAATTGTTTTTCATAATATTTTTATCTATTAATAAATATTCATTTATCAATAAAATAAATGTGAATACATTATTATCAATTAAATGATGATTAATAAATATTTATAATTATGTAATGTACAGTCGTACCCCGACTTAATGTAATGCATCGCCGCAAAAATTTCGTCCCGAGTTGCGAAAAAAATTCCCGCGTCTTACGAAACGAGACGAGCGCGTCTTGGTCTTACTGCGAGCAGACATGAATGAGAGTCCAGAAGTGTAAGAAACAGTTGTTTAATCCTGTTGGGTCTACGGACCCTTTCTATTGCAAGCAGCCTATTGATGAATCTTAGCCTTTCCCGAAACTTCTCTAATAAAATAAAAGACTTCAACACAGAGTTTGTCGATTCAAAGGTTTTTTTGATTTCTGAAGAATGTCTCAGAGATGCTCGAACAGCTTCAACCTAAGTTTTACTAAAATTATCTCTGAGTGTCTGCCATCGTCTGCGAAGCATTGTTCAGAAATCACACTGCTTTTATTGAAGATGGATAAGACAAGTCACAAGTAGGTACTCATTTGCATGTGTCGTCATAGTTTACACCATTCGCGTCAAGTCCAGATGGCTGACCTTGAAGATAACGAATTAATTAACCATTCATTCGTTTAGGATTTATGGGAGCTGTGGAAGCGCTTGAACTCAAAGTTACCTTCGGTTAAACCATAAACCACTCAGATGACTTTACATTTTTTCACTCATATAGAAAAGTAAAGAAAAGATAGTAAATGTTAATTAAATGCATTTCAAGCTTAATAAACTCAACAAATCCTCACACACATAAAATAAACAAAAAACAACAACAAAAGCACTGGTTTGTTTCAAATGTATTGCTTCCAAAATATAAAATGAGCTGGTAACCTCCTAGAATGGATTCTGCGCTGGCGTTGGTATAAATTAGAGCTGCACGATTCTGGATAAAATGAGAATCACGATTTTTTTGCTTAGAATAAAGATCACGATTCTTTTCACGATTCTTTCTGGATATTTTATTGTTTAAATATTCAACCCTGGAAATCAGGTTGTCAAACAGCAATATAATAACACATATTACCTTTTGCCTTAAATTTAAATAAATGGAATAAAAACTATAATGTAATGTAAAAGTAATGTAAAAGAAAAAAAATCACCATTAAATGTAATAAAAATAAACATTCCAAATAACAGCATTATGTACAATGAGTACAAAATTATTAGCTCTGTTTAAAAGCACTTTTGAAATACGTATCAAACAATGATTAATTTAGAGGGGCTAATAATTTTGTCCTCAACTGTAAATGTTTGCTGTAAGTGGTTTGCTGAGTGGTGTGAACACACACGCTTCAAAATAAAATCATTTTTCAGGTAGTAGTACAAGGTCGGAGTTGATACTCTACCGTTGTATTTAATCATTCATTCTCTCCTTTTTTTTTTCTTTTAAACCCGACTGCTGAGTCTGCTGCACGGCTGCACGGCTCACACTAGATGCAGATGATTCGCGCGCGTGATTGCAGCTGGGCAAAAACGCATGTGGTCGTCACGTGCGTTTTGCGTCATCACGCCCACGAGAGGCGCCGCAAAGTACGCCAGAAGTAATGCACGATCATCTTTCATTCACAATATTTAAACGATCGATCGGCTGAGTTACCTCGATGCGCGCGTTAGCGGACAAGACGAGTGGTTTCTGTCAGACCGCTCGTCCGCATGCGCGCGCATCAAGCGAAACTTAGCCGATCCATCAGAGTTATAATAGGCAGAATCGTATAAATGCTGAATTCAGATCGTGAAGAGGCAGAATCGAGATCGCGATCTTTTAACGATTAATCGTGGAGCTTTAATATATATATATATATACATTTAATACATATAACATTTCTGGTTAAATTACGTTAATTTTCTCTTAAAATACTTAAGAGATAATTTTTTGATGATAGTTTAACTCTCTTATCATGTTCGTTATGCTCATAATAGCTCCCATTATATATACTTATTATATATGTATTTTTTCACTTTGAAACTTCTGTTTGTCTTATTTGTAATCTACATATAAACAAAAAACATTTCAGTTGACATATTTGTAACGCCCACTACAAGTTTTTGTTATAATGTTATAATGTTCGGATCAATTTGACCCTTCAGACAAAATGGAAGATAAAAAGAGTCAGAAAGATAAAAAATGTGTTTCTTTGCAACACACACACACACACACACACACACACACACACAGTACCTTTGTAACATAAACAGAGTACCGTGGCGTTGCATATACGTGAACTGAATCTTTTCAATTCTTGAAACAACAAGCAGGAGAAGTTTCAAAGTAATAAAAGAATTCTTTAAATATTTTTAAAACTTAAAAAACAGTTCAATTTGACACGAACATGATAGGAGGGTTAAACAATTCTACCCACACACTCACCACTGCATAAAGACAACATGATTCTGTTTTTTTGTGATTGCTCTTGACTTGAATTATGAAAAAATGGGTGCTTATATTTACACATATTTGAAATCGTAGATTATAACCCCCCTAGCATCACCCCCACCAATTTTTGGAGCGACTAAAATAAAAAAGGGAGCGTGCTAATATCCACGTAAAATAACGGGCGAAGAGAAACAAAGAAACAATTTTTCTTTAAAACCGAAATCTACATAACTTGGTTCAGAATCCAAACTATGGTCTGCGTTTGAGTTTAAGCTCAGCTTTATGGAGGACCAAAACTGCCAAAATCAAATATAAATGACAAAGGAAATAAATATACTTATGTATAAATAAATGCAGAAATGCATACGTGCTAAACAAATGTATAAATACTAGGGATGCACCGAAATGAAAATTCTTGGCCGAAACCGAAAAAGAGGAAAACCTGGCCGAAAACCGAAACGCCGAAAGAAATTATAGCAATTGTTATTAGTACCGTTGCATTTATTGCTATGATGGTGTACTAACTTTACTAAAATCAAGGCATTGCAAATGCATACATTAATAATAAAGTTAAAAAAAATGTATGAAAAAAATTGTTATAAATTATGCTAATATTTATTAAGCATATTGCAACAATCTAGAGTATAAAATAGAATTCAAACTAAAATGTTAAACTTTCAAACTAAAATGCTAAACCACTCATCTGTTCATAAACAATAATAGACACGCCCACTGGCCTGCTGAAAGGTTGTAAAAATAAAAGTTCTTCACACACGTATTGTTGTATAAAATCAAATGGAGCATATATTTACAATGTTATCTAACTTATTACATGAAAGCAGTGCTACTTTTAAATGTAAGCGAGTAAATAAATGTTGAAATAAAGTGCTTAACTTTAAAAAGAAAAGATAATGGAAGGAAATTAATCAAAACTCGACTTCCTTTTACATCTCGACTCAAAACTTATAAGCAGGTAAAAAACAACTGTTCATATCCAAACAATTGAACAGTTTTAATGGCTCTTTTTTCTTTTAAACACATTTCTGAACACATCAGACACTGGTTTAGTCTCACAGTGCGTAATATGAAAAGGAAGAAATCTGTCCATTACGGATGAAAAACTATACTTTTTTTGTCTCACCCGTCCAATCTTTCGCCTTTATTGTCTGTCTCTCTCTCACTTCTAATGTAATTTGTAACTGCAATCGTTATTAATTCCATTGCAACCTCGAACGTTCTCCAATCTGCCGATGTCCTGAGATCGCGCCGCAAGTTACGTACGTACATTCAGATTCGCGATGCGGCTGCGGTGGTTACGTGCGTACATTCAAATTCGCGCTGCGGCAGTTACGTACGTACATTTAAATTCACGTTACGTATATTCAAGTTCGCGTGGCGTCTGCGGCAATTAAAGTTAAGGTGGACCGCTGGATTTTAATTCAAACTGAATACGGACCGCAGTCCGCCATTACTCTGCTTACGTCATTATCTTTCGGCCGTACTGTTTCGGTGCTGAAAGTGTTTCGGCCGAAAACCAAAAATGCACTTTTTGGCCATTTTCGGCCGAAAATTCGGTAGATCCCTAATAAATACATATATTTATATTATTACAACAAATAGGAAATAAATGTACAGTAATCCCTCGCTACTTCGCGGTTCGACTATCGCGGATTCACTGTTTCGTGGATTTTTTTTCTTTATTACATATATTCGCACATTAATTTTTTCCCGACCGTATCTCGGCGGAGGATGCTCGCAGTGCCTCAAGACGGACCGCCGCCGGACGCGTCTCAGCGCGGAGAAGCGAATCGCTATGCCGGCCCCGCGACAACTACTGGGTCGCCAGCTGTGGAAAACGTGTCCCGTAAGTGTTAAATAAATATGTAAATGTTGTTCCTCCACTTCGCGGAAATTCACCTATTGTGGTTGGGCTTGGAACGTATGTACCGCGATAAACGAGGGATTATTGTACTTATGTATAAATAAAAACTGAAATGCATTAGTGCAAAATAAATGTATAAATACATATATTTATGGTAGTACAACAAATGAGAAATAAATGTAACCATTTATCTTTTCCTTCTCTCAAGCCCTTTTTCTTTATCTTTTTCGATGAGTGTTGGCCTATTTCTTTTTCTATTCCTAAACGCGTAGTCAAATGAGCGGGCGTGTTTTTGCTATTCAGTCAAAAGCAATCGAATCGAATCACGGTGAAGATGAACTGACTCGCAGTTTTGTGACCGAACAAACCGGCGTATCGGTAATTGACCGAAAGCTTGGCTTGCAAACTGCCTTTATAACAGCAAGAAGAATAAGATTTTGATATTTTTTCTTATTTATCTACGTGTGTGTTTTGTGTTTCGAACCGGTTTCGGCCGAGGAACGAAGCCCGAGACTCATTGCGCTACAAGCGTTAATTCTCCGCGTCTAGCGAGCGCAGCGGTGCCGCGTTACTGGCGTTACAGACTTTAATGTGTGGTTTGTGTTTACTTCTCGTGTGTTTACTTCTCGAGTTTGTGTGATTCCAGTTTTGGTTTCTCAACCAGTTGTGTTTTGTCCGTCTGCGGCATTTGATTAAACAACGTTAAACCATTTTAATAAAAAACGCCATGTTTAAAAACACTAACTTTGTTCAATAAATGTTATAGCAAAAACAACCGTTGGTGGCTAATATTATAAAATGTAGAATACCTAAAGTGATGTGAGTGAGAAATGAAATGCATATGAAGGAAGAATCATAACCATGGGCGTCACTAGGGTTGGTGTCACCCGGTGCGGTAAAGCCATTGTGTCGAACAGGGAACTCTTCACAAATTAGCCAATGACTGTGCAGTGACGCAATAAGGAGACACCCACTCATTTGACTTTGCGTAAGTTAATAGGAAAAGAAATGGCTCATCGAAAAAGAAAAAGAAAAGGGGTGTGAGAATCGGAAAATCTAATGGTTACATTTATTTACCATTTGTTGAACTGTCATAAATATATGTATTTATACATTTATTTTTCACGTATGCCTTTCTATTTATTTATACATAAGTACATTTATTTCCCATTTGTTGTAATAACAAATATATATACATTTATTTCCTTGTCATTTATATTTGATTTTGACGGTTTTGGTCCTCCATACAGCTTGGCTTCAGACTGACCAGAGAACAGTGAATGTGAGCCAGTCTAAACAAAGGCAACAGTGAGACACAGGTGGAGAGACTGAGCACTAATTAGGCAAATTATTGGCTGCACGGTGGTACAGTGGGTAGCGCTGTCGCCTCACAGCAAAAGGTTCAGATTGTGACTAGAGGTGTGAGTTCGAGGCCGGTCGGGGCCTTTCTGTGTGGAGTTTGCATGTTCTCCCCGTGCTTGCGTGAGTTTCCTCCGGGTGCTCCGGTTTCCCCCACAGTGAGAAAAACATGCATTTCAGGTTAATCTGGCCATGTGAATTTGTAAGATTTGTGTGGTGTGTATGCCCGAGTGAAGTGGACGCTGGCGCAGATTGGCTGCCGCTATTTCACCGGGCAATTGTGTGAATGTTGTGTTTCTGTAAGGCAACCTTGAGTGCCTTGAAAGGCGCCAATAAATAAAAAATTGAATGCATTATTATTATTATCATTAAATTAATCAGGAAACCAGTACAGAGATATTAGCAGAGACAAATGTAACAAAGGCGTGTAATGAAAAAATATTATTAGATTTCAGTGCAACATCTAAAATAAAAAATGTTGATGTTTTAACTAAATAACTAAACAACATTGACACTAAAACTCAATACAAATTGAGTACAAAAAAGCAACGTTGTCCGTTGTTTTTCCAATACATTTAGTGCCAAACAAAACATTGACGCACCATCATTCCTGACTCTGATTAGTCACATCTAAACAAGGGCGGGGAAATATGAGCGTAAATTTTCTATTAAAATACATGTTATTTAAAAATGTTATGTAAAATACATGTTTTTTAAATAATTTAATTAGTGACTGGTATCATTTCGATATAGTTGAATAACAGATGGAAAAAAAAAGTCGATTCTAGGAATCAGAACTTCATCTCCCAGAATTCTCAGCCATAAATTATCGCGGCCCTGGTGCGGCACCAATTATTCCAGAATAAATAACCCCCGTTTGCCACTTGGGAACTCTACTACACTCTTAATCCCGCCTGACTTCTTCATCAATGGCTCAGGTCTCAGAGAGATGGCGCTCCAGACGGAGAATAAATGAACTGGGAGAGAAACACCTGCATCTTCTCTAACCTGGAGACGGGAGAAAGTGATGACGACTCCACATCTCCTTTAAAACTCCCTGAGAATCACATTCACAGCGCCGCGTGGCTGACGGAAGCAGGAGCACAACATGATGCGCAAGCAGGAATATTATTCTGCGTATGTCAACACTGAAGAACACACACTGTTCCCGTCTTACAGACTGACCTGTGTGTAATAACAGTGCGTAATAACACACACATTGTCTGTTGACAATGGGAGATAATCAAAAAAGAAATGTTAATATCGCTCTTTCTATTTTCATATTTAGGTACTTTGCATTTTGATATTCTACATTTGTTTAACTGAATAGAACGCTCTTAATTGCACAGTACATGCTTGTAATTTACATTGTGCAGTGACAAAAAGGCTTTCTATTCCTATTCTGTTATTTTTATTTCTATAATGAAAACTACACATTTTGAGAACTTTGCACTGTTGTATATAATAAATATACAGTATATAATATATAAAAATAATATATGATACAAAAGTATAATATATAAGTATAAGGAACTGCGTTGTCATAAATCATTCTGAACACAGTCGAAAATGAAGAACACGGGCAAGTAGTAAAAACAAAATCCAAGGTACAGACACAAATCAAAACGCTGAGCTTGAAACAATTGCTCTGAGCATGTGTGGAGTCTGACTGGAGAGCAAAGGATTCTTCCCGCAGAGGTGGCTAAAAACATGACTGTAAGACGGTGGAGAACACGTCGTCATCACTGGCACCTTCTTCTGCTGCTTTGCTGCGAACGCTAGTGACTGGATGCAGAAAGTGAGCTTAACACTGGAAAGCCGCTTTAAATTTAATCGGGATCCTGTTTGGGATTAGTCTCTCTCTCACTCCCTCCCTCTCTCTCTCTCTCTTTCTGACTTTCTCTCTCTCTCTCTCTCTCTCTCTCTCTCTCTCTCTCTCACTCCCTCCCTCTCTCTCTGACTTTCTCTCTCTCTCTCAGCATCTGGATCTCTCCATCAGCTGTTCTGTCAGTGAACAGTTTATTTCCATCTCTGCACGGATTCTTCTCTAGGTGACAGGAACTCACCGGGGATTGACCCAAAGGCCCATATCACACACACACACACACACACACACACACACACACACACACACACACACACACACACACACACACACACACACACATGCCAGCAGTCACTACCACTTAGAAAACAATGATAAAAAAAACGTTAAAAATCTAATTGAGAATATTGATAAGTCCTGTGCTGATTAACCAAATCAGACACTAAGGAGAAGTTCGTTATGCGGCCGAGGAGAAAAGACTACTGTACTCTACAATAATCTAGAAACACACACATTGCAGTAGAGGAAAAAAAAATGGCAAAAAATATGTACATGATTTGGAATCAAATAAATCTCCAATCGTGCAATTCGAAATTTACAAGAATTGCAATATTCAATAAAACGCAATAAAAAAACTTAAATATTAAAAAAGTAATACACTACAACTCCCTACCACTTGGAAAACTGGAAAAATGGCTCGGCAGAAACACACACACGCGCAATATTCTCAGTTCATTGAGCCAAATATCACAAAAAACTTCAAAAATCAAATTGAGAATATTATTTTAAAAATAAGTCCCAAATCAGACTTTGAGGAGACATTCATTCTGTGGCAGAGGAGAAAAGATTCACTACAATAATCTAGAAACACAAATAAACACACATACATACACACACACACACACCAGCAGAGGAAAAAAAATTGCAAAAAATGTGTATTCAAAATTTGGAATCAAACAAATCTCCAAATTTGCAAACTGAAACTTACGAGAATTGCAATATTCAATAAAACGCAATTACATTTTTTTTTTTTTTCATAAAATTACACTACAACTCACTACCACTTATAAAATTGGAGAAATGCTTCTGGAGAAACACACGCGCAATACTTCCAATTTTGTTTTGCCAAAAATTTCCAAAGATCTGTCATTGTAAAACAGAAGAATAAAAAGAACTTGAAAAAAAAAAACAATAATATATTGAATAAAAAAAAAAAAAACAAGAATATAAATGTAAAAATCTGTGACACACACACACAGGCTGAACTTAGAACAATGAAAGCAATCAATGGCCACATGGTTGTGCTAGGACCTCACAGACACATGCGAAGGCCGGAAGAAGCCAAGCATCTGGTCAGCATCACTGACCCCCCATCAGTCCCACACCACCAGTCAGGGTCCACGGATGCCCACCCGCTCCATCTGCGTCTCAGATCAGCATCATTCCAGACGCGGCCAGCGTTTCTGAGCGTTTTTCTCGTACGGAAAGCACAAGTGATACTCGGTTGCATAACACTACTGAATGAACACGTGAAGGAAAAGAGCGGCACACACTCCAGTCAAAGCAAGTGCACAGAGCTAAGATATTTTTAACCTTATTGATTATGTGAATGGAAAATCGTGACCCACTTTGCCCCGAAAGCGCATCTTTCGGAACCAGACAGTGGGTTTGTCATCTTAACTGTCACAAGGTAATATTCAGCTTCATCATGAGCAATACAAAAAACTTTACTTAACAGTTTTTTATTCATAAATTTGAACATTGGCAAAATATCACGAGTGAGTGGAACAACGGCAAAAGTAAACTTCGTCTTTCAAGCCGAGCTCGCGTAATCCAATCGAGCAACATTAAAACGTAATGCGGAACGTAAACAAACGTCTCCGCGTAAACAACGGTGATTACCGCCAACGCCGATCACAAACAGCGTCGCGCAATAACGTATTTATTACGCTCGCGTCTTTCGCCACTCATCCGCGGGCGGAAACCCCGACTGCGCGCGGAGTAGAAACAATAAATCAGTGCACGCGGGCGCGCTCACGGGGTTCGTCCGGTGCCGTTTAAACCCGTTGAAACTCGGAGACAGAACCGCGTTAGCAGGTGCGCGTGAATGGAATGTCTGAAAATGGCGCCGAATGTGGGGGGAAAATGTCAACACATCCCCGTCCTCGCGAGCATCACACAATACACGCTCCACAAAACAAGGTTCCCGCTCTTACCTGGCCGCTTTAACTCATCCACGGACGCGAAATAATCCGCCACTAAATACCACGGAGTCGCCGTGGCACGTATATCAAACAGGTAAAGCCGTGTGCACAATTTAACGAGCTTTTTTCCCCCACAAGCGGTGTTTAGAATCTAGTAAAACGGGAGGAGCTAGCTATGTAATGAGCCTAGCTTATTCGTGCGTGCGACCAATGGGAGCCGAGGAAAGGTAGGACGGGGCCAATCAGAGGCGAGAGTCGCGAGCTTCGGTCTCTGGCGCTAAGGCTGCGGCAGCATTCGTAACCAAGGAGACTTTACAAAGAGGATGAGCCGGGCTCGTTTAGTAACGGAGCAACTTTGTTTTCTGATAAGCGATATAGTAGATAAATAGCTGTATAATTCACCCAAAGTATAATTTACATTTTCTGCTGATCTGAAGAGCACAGGTTCACTGCCAGATTTTGTATAATATGTACATACATGCAATTATATAGATTTAATAGACAGAGACAGATAGATCGAATGAAAGAAAGAAAGAGAAAAAAGTTGGATGGATGGTGGATGGTTGGATGGATGGATGGATGGATAGATAGATAGATATATAGATAGATAGATAGATAGATAGATAGATAGATAGATAGATAGATAGATAGACAGATAGATAGACAGATAGGTATACTTTATTAATCTCACTAGAGAGATTTATTGTGCATCTACTGGAGCAAAAAAACAAAGAGAAAGAAAGCAGTTAAAACAGAAACAAATACAAAAATTGAAAGGTACAGTAAAAGCAATATATGCAATAAAAACATTGTATCATTTTTGTTAGCTATAACAGAGAGTTCGATTTCATTGAGTCCCTTTCTTTGTCATTTTTGTTTTTTGCGCCACTTTGTGTTTTCACAGAGTTCCACTAAATCTCAGTCTTTTGTCCCAGAGCACGATAATCATACATGGGTGTGTTTCTCCCGCTCAAAATGGTGTGTAGCATCCATCACTGGTGTGAATAATGGATGCTGACACCGCCCCAGTGATTGTGTCGCGATGCAAAGTGCCCATGCACTTTCTGTGCACATTGTTTGTTTTTGTCATTGTCTCCGTCTCTCTCTCTAGCGCTCTCTCTCTTTCTCTCTTTCTAGCGCTCTCTTTCTTCCTCTCTCTAGCGCTCTCTCTCTCTCTCTCTCTCTCTCTCTCTCTCTCTCTCTGTCTGTCTTTCTCTAGCGCTCTCTCTGTCTGTCTGTCTCTCTCTCTAGCGCGCTCTCTCTCTAACTCTCTCTCTCTCTCTCTCTAGCGCGCTCTCTCTCTCTCACTCTTTCTTGCTCTCTCTCTCTCTGTCTGTCTCTCTGTCTCACTCTCCCACTCTCACTCTGTCTCTCTCCCTCTTTTGCCCCCCTCCTCTCTCTCTCCCCAGTGGCTTCTTGTATCATGTTCATTATCCCTGCCTTCTAGTAATTTAAAGGCCAACTTCTTTGCCATCCATCTGCTAAAGAAAATAAATGACAGCACCAAGCCGTCTGACAGGGGTGGGGGGTGAGGGGGGGGGGGGGGCAGAAAAAAACCTGCCCCACCCTGTCCTTCCAGTACCATCTCGGTCCCACCCCCCAGATTGTCTCCAATAACATCTGTGGTCATGGGCACCAGCTGGGCATTAAACCCCCAATTACTGCTCTTTTGACCACCGCCCCATTAGAGGAACACGTCTAACCTGACGTGACATAAGAGCGACCTTTGATTAATGCACTCACATCGATTTCTGTGGATTTAGACTATATTTAGACTGTCAAATAACAACCTATTGTGACGAAGCTGTGTGCATGGAGGTTACGTCAACCTGCAGACTTGGTTCTTAACATCCATAAAAAAAAATACTAGAATTCAATCCCACAGGGTCCGTCTTTCAGACTCTAAACCAGGGGTCGGGAACCCATGACTCGCGAGTCATACACACAAAAAAAAAATTGTACCTCTAAGGTACATTTGTCACAAAAGTACCCCAAAAGGTACATAAATGGACCATACGGTGACAGTAATGGTCCTTTGACTATTTGTAA
>SOMO01000091.1:131979-158509 GCA_028128575.1 Paedocypris carbunculus
GAGAGAGAGAGAGAGAGAGAGATGAGGGGGGGGCGTTACACGGTGTTGGTGAGGGAACATCTCTCCTCGCACATTTTACATGAACATCGCGACCCCGCGTCTGGTTTATGAGCCTCGTGACGCACCTGCACTTTAATGTCTTACATAATTCTCGCTCTCGCGCTTTCCGCGTCTGCGTGAGATCAGCGTCACTCCGTCCGTGCAATCTCCGCTTGCACTGTGCGAACTGTGAAATCAACGTTTACTTTTCTCATTGCGAATCCAGAATATTGTTGTAAACAAGTATCTACAGATCACGACATTAGTGAATTTTATAAAGTGATTTTATTAGTGACACTAGCGGTATGTATTATTAGCGATAATGCCAAATCGATGACGCTCAGGCGCATGCGAAAATATGCCGATCAACTCCGATCGCCGAAAACGGCTGATTATGTTCGTAATACACGTGCACGGATGTGTCTGCACTGCATAGCGCGGGAAACGAGGCCGTTCGTCATGAAAGAGAGTTAATCCACACAGACAGACACTATAATCCCACCATGTTAAAAAAAAACAACAACCGTTTCTGCTACATTAATATTATGGTGGCGTGTTTTCGCGCGCTCGACTTCAGCCTCTCGCTATCGGTCACTATAGCAACACTATCTGTCAATCATCAGCATCACTCCTTACCTCAGAGATAACGCGTCCATGCCGTTTGACCCGAGACGCGGACCGGGCGAGGCGAGGGTCTCTGTCGGGCGCGGTGGTCGTTACTGGCGCGCGCCGGAGCTCATGTAAAACGATTCGTGTTCCAATCACGATCCCTCGCTCAAACCCCCGCGGAGTCTCTCTCACTCTCACTCTCTCTCTCTCTCTCTCTCTCTCTCTCTCTCTCTCTCTCTCTCTCTCTCTCTCTCTCTCTCNTGTGTCTCTCCATTCTCTCTGTCTCTCTCTCTCTCTTTTTATGTCTATCTCTCTCTCTTTCAGTCTGTCTCTCTATCTCACTTTCTCTCTCTGTCTTTTTGTGTCTCTCTCTTTCTCTGTCTGTCTGTCGCTTTCTCTCTCTGTTGGTCTGTCTGTCTCTCTCACTGTCTGTCTCTCTATCTCATTCTCTCTGTCTGTCTGTCTGTCTGTACTGAACAGTGGTTTTATTTTTATTTGTAATAAATCTTTGATAATAACATTGATCCTGACAGTTTTTTGGATAGTCGATTTAGGAATACTCTTTGAGATTAATTTTGCATTTTCATGTAATGCCACTTTGTTGCCTTTTTCCGGTCCGACTTTGGATTGAAAAAAACTCACATTTCACAAATTGTATATAAAAATAAACTTTAAATGGGTAAAGAAAATAAAAAGTGCATCAGAGCAGAGCTCACTGGAATCGTGGTTAGAGAACGACAGTGAACACATGAGTTACACAGTACACACAGATAAATTAGTACAAACTGTACATGGTCAGTTACACGCCACGCAGGAAATACTCTCCAGTTATGTCAAATTAAATAAACATATATACCTTATAAACACGCCATATATGTTATGTTTACCATACAAACATAACATATAAACCTATAGGCATACGTAAGAGTTCTGAATACATTTCAACGTCAGTATTTAATTAGTGATTAGAAAAAAGGGGGATTTGGAATGATTGGTCAACCTCTCTCTCTCTCATACACACACACACACACACACACACACACACACACATAATGTCTTGGTTCAGCGACACAAAGTGCAAATTAAAAGAAAGGAATTCTCCAAGTGAAAGGTGTCAGTGTGTCAGCTCTGCCGCCTCTGGGGTTCTCGGGCCACGCCAGGGTCAGAGGTCATTTCATGTCCGTATGATGGGTTGAGAACACCGCCAATGACCGCATCAGAGCTCCGTGAGACGGGGTAGAGAAATGGAGCGTTGCTGGTTCTCCTTCCAGAGATGTCAAACAAGCCCCTTTCGCACAAACAGACCTTGCCGGGAATTTGCCGGTAAATTGGCGCCATGGAGTCATGTGTAAACAGACAAATGCGGGTAAATTTGTCTGTTTCGGCAGTTTGCCGGCAAGGGTATCTGTAACGTTCCCGGTCAATTCCGATATCCTGGTTAACAAATCCCGGTAAGTTCCTGGTAATTGCTGGCAAACTGCCCTGTGTGAACGCGAAACGAAAATTGGCGAAATAAGCACGCAGAAATTCAGTAGGCGCTGACGTAAATGACGGCTCTGAGCCAATCAAAACATTCTGACGCTTACGCAGGTGCAGTTGTTGTCACCAGCTAGTGATGTCACAGAATATTCCCTCCTCGCTGTTTACAAAAATCACAGTGGGAAGTGTCCTACAACTGGAACGACAGAGAAATCAACCACTTCTAATAATTCGCTCGGATGAAGAGATTTGTCGCCACATCAAAGGAACAGTTGATGAAACAATTACTGCCGTTATCCAAAGGAACAGCTGCTTAAACCGTGTCGCCAGTTGATGATGTCACCGAACATACAGGTATTTTGAAAACGCTTGTGTGAATGGTTCTTTATCGGTAAAATGCCGGAATGGCAGCACTTGTGTAAATAGTATGTATTGGTAAAGTCGTTGTGGTAATTTTCCTTCATTTTACAAGCATTGCTCTGTGAAAGAGGCTATTGCCAGTAAATTGCCGGCAAACTGTCCTGTGTGAATGCGGAATAAATATTGCCGGCATAAGCACACAGTAGTTCAGTAGGCGCTGGCGTAAACGACCGCTCTGATCCAATTTTCGTGTATGTACTCTTTGCACGTTCATAAATTTCGCCTGTTAACAATGTCACTGAAAATACCGGTATTATGAAAACGCTTGTGTGAATGGTGTTTTACCGGTAAAATGCCGGAATGACAGTGCTTGTGTCAACAGTATTTACCGGTAAAGTCGTTCTGGTAATTTTCCTGCATTTTAGTTTGTATATTACAGGGCTATAGTCTGTAAATTACCGGAAAACTGTTCTAAGCCTATCAGAACATTCCGACGAGGGTTCCACTTGTACTCTTCGCACGTTTACAGATGTCGCCAGTTAACGATGTCACCAAAAATATCGGTATTATGAAAACGCTTGTGTAAATGATGTTTTACCGGTAAAATGCCGGAATGGCAGTGCTTGTGTGAATAGTCTTTACTGATCTAGTCAATTTCCCGTCTTTGCTGTGTGAATGGGACTATTGTTGGTAAATTGCCCTGTGTGAACGTGGAACGAAGATTGCCGGAATAAGCATGCAGAAGTTCAGTACGCGCTGATGTGAACGACCGCTGAGCCAATCAGAACATTCTGACAAGAGTCGCGTGTGTACTCTTCGTACGTTCACAGGTGTCGCCAGTTAACAATGTCAACGAAAACACCGGTATAATGAAAACACTTGTGTGAATGGTGTTTTACGGGTAAAATGCCGGAATGGCAGTGCATGTGTAAACAGTCTTCACCAGTAAAGTCGTTCCAGTAATTTTCTGGCAGTTTCCTGTCATTGCTTTGTGAAAGGGGCTAATGTCAGATTTTGGCGAGACGTCCGTCACCAACACAAAGCCGCTATGTGTCCACACATGCCGCCGGAGCCGCTCACATGCTGTTATCGTAGTCGCCCATCATCTTCCGGAAGTTTGTAGCGAGGAAGATGTCATTTTCGCGGGGGCAGTTGTGGCGACAGGAGCAGCTCTTGATGAACATCATCTTCCTCCGAAAGGAGTCGCCGTCGGGACAGCGGAACTCCACCTCCGCCGTGATGGAGGCGTGAGGCGAGCAGCAGCGGCCGTCCGTGCAGACGCCGCAGAACTTGGGTTTGTACAGCCGGACGCTTTTGCATCCCGACAGCTCGAAGCGCAACCCCTGCTTACTCTTGGGGGTCCGCACACACTTCTTCCCCTTCTGACAAGCAGACACATATCACAGGTTGAGGTCAGTTTTGTCAAGGACTTGATTATTTTTGGCTACTCGAAAATAGACGCAACTTTTACTCTCTACTTGATTACATTAGGGACTGAGTATCTGTATCTTTACTCCACTACATTTGAATAGACATAGCTACATTGTGATTGTGTGTGACAAGCTGCAGCTTTTTCTACCGCAGTGAAATTCTGAATGCTGTTTATCAGCTCAATCACGTAAATGTATGGTCATTTTGTACATTTGACTGAGAAAGTTTGACAGACTTTTTAAATTCTATTTTGTCCTGCCATTTTGGAAAAAAAATTGGGGGTTAAAATTCACAAATAAAGAGTTTCTGGTTTTTCACATCTCTTGGTGTTTTTTGAGCTTATATTCAGTACGAGTAAACTACTTAAGTTCTTCTAAAACTAGGGACAAATACTCAAGTCTTTATGGAATTGTGGTGACTTGTAACTAGTGAAGGAGTATTTCTTACAGTGAGGTATCCATACGTCTACTCAAGTATAGTATTTAGCTACTCTTCACACCTCCTGGGTCCTACAACTGAGTGTCCTTGATCAAGACACTGACTCCCCGACACCACGGTTTAAGACTGCCCGCTGCTTCGGATTTGCGTGCGTGTGTGTGTGCACTGGTTGGTCAGAATCAGATCCCTGTAAACGTCTCACCTGAAAAACTTACTACAGTGAACCCTTGTTTATCGCGGTAGATAGGGTCCGAGCCCGACCGCAATAGCTGAAAATATACATACTGAGTACATATATATACACCAAATTTACGAAGCACCATATTTACGAACGTACGTATTAAACATGCAAATATTACTCATGACACAAATCGCTGACTTGCTAAAGCTGATGACAGTCGTCTTCCTAATGTTCGCCTCGTCTACTACTATTACTAATTATTAATGGAATTAACCATGGAATTAATTAAATTAATATTGGGGGTCTTCATATATCGCGGATATTTTTGAAATGCACAAAGTATCCAGTATGTACAGCGTTGACAATAAAGCTGACTTTGACTTTGAAAATTTGCAATTAATTGCTTTTAGTCGTAATGGAAAAAATCAGCAAAGTAGTCAATCCGCGATGGTCAAACTGCAATATAACGAGGGTTCACTGTAAGTCAAACCACACAACCCCAAGCAAGGCCAAAGATCCCGTCCCGTCTTACCTTGATGTCCTTCTCCAACTCTGCATTACACGGGCGGATGAGGCAAACCCGAGTCTGCCGCTCCAGGTGGCATCGCTCATTGTCGTTGGTGACCCGAGAAGACACGCCCATGCCACAGGACGCCGAGCACTCCGTCCATTCCGTGGTCTGGACGATGCAGTTGTCCCTGGCACTCTCCAGCAGGACATTCCGAGCAGACATGTCTCGGTAAGCTAAAGCCAGAGATGGGAGGAGACATTAACAGACGTCTCGCAATTCACGGAGCCGAGACAAAACCGACTTACATATCGACCGCCCCGCCGACTGGAGCGTGTCGTCATCCGGGACCTGGTCACAAACCCACTCCTCGCAGCACTTGCCCGGGATCTGTGCCCGCTGGGGGTACGGGCAGTCAGGGGAGGGGACTGGGACGTGGCTGGAGCAGGTGGGCACGCACCCGATCTCCCCGTTCATGCAGATGCAGTGATGCTTGCAACTGGGCTGAAAGGTTTCCCCACTGCGGTAAATCACGCCACCCAGGTCGCACGTCTGCCCCTCCTGAGCTGCGGTGGGCAAGGAGTTAGACGCCTAGTCCTATAGGTAGGTGTCGCTGAGCGATCTCTCACCCATGCAGATGCCTGTATCGATGTCACTAAGGACGGCGTAGTCGCAGTACAGGTCTTTGTGGTGGTCGCAGGGCTCCAGGAAAGAGCAGGGCTCACCCGCCTGACGGGCACACACCTTGCAGCAGCTGCAGCCGTCCAGGACCAGGCTGGTGCCGACGGGACACAGAGGATCTTTGGCTGAACACTGGCATGACCCGGAACAGTCCTGACCAGTTGCCTGGGGGTAATAATGTCATGTCAGGGGGGCACGGAATGAGGTGGCAAGGACTGACCAAAGCGTCTGTGCTCGACGGGATTGAGTTGGGGAAGATGTGAATACTTGACTAAATGGACTTTGTTACTCCACTTGAGTATTTTTTTGCTACTTTGTACTTTTGCTGGGTATCAACACTGAAAGCAAGTTTTCATCTCTACTTTACTACATTAGTGATTGAGTATCTGTATCTTTACTCCACTACATGTGAGTAACTTATCGTTACATAGTGATTGTGACAAGTCACATCTTTTTCTACCGCTGTTAATTTCCGGAGCGGACGAGGTGATATCGCTATCTGCAGGATGCTGAAGGTGCTGGATCAGCTCAATCACGCGGAATTGCACAATTTCATTTTTGTCTCGTCACAATTGCATCAATGTTTTTGCAAAGTTGTATTTTTGCAAAATCTATTTATTGTTGTTTCTTTGTTTTGTTCTCTTTTCTTTTTGCTTTTTGCTTTCACTGTTGTCATTTAAATTGTCTATTCGTTTATGTTAAAAACATCTTTTTTTCCTCTGTTTTTTTTTTTGCTGCTGGCTGTAGCACACTCAAAATTTCCCCTAGTGGGATTAATAAAGCCTATCTTATCCTGTCATTCTAAAACACTAAGGTGTTAAATTTCATTTCTATAATAGGTAATAAAACCTCATAAATAAAGAGTTTGTTTTTGTTCACATTACTTGGTGTTTTTTTAGGCTAAATTTCAGGACGAGTAAAATACTTGAGCTCTTCTAAAACTGGATACTTTGCGACTTTTACTCAAGTCTTCTTGGAATTGGTGACTTTTACCTTGTAATGGAATAATTTTCACAGTAAGATGTCTGTACCTTTAAGTGTGGTTTTCAAGTACTCTTCACTCCTCTGACCAATTGTATCGTTTTAATATGAATTGACCGAGTTCGTGCAGTTATAGTGTTCGCCACACAGGGAAGACAGTCCACACCACATTACGCCAACCGCAGAAGTTTGTGTAGTAACACCGTTCGCCACAGGGAGGCGACAGCGTGACTACTCTGACCAGGCTAGTTAGTGACCGCTTTAGTTCAGATTGTGATTAAAATAACATAAACCAACCCTACGAAACAGGAGAAATGTTATCAGTAGCATTTAATCACAATTAAAAATGAAATTATTTATGCAATAATCAGATTTAATGTCACAATGAAACATAAGATAAGAATTCAACATAAAGCCACAATGTATAAGTGCAACAACCAAACATGCTAGAATGTAAGTAGCAGATTCGAAATCAATTTAGCTGTTATATAGCAATAGTTAATAGCAATTATCATGCTTTTTTAGCAGTACAACAATGTGTGTGTGGTTGTGTATACACACACAATATATGTATATCGTTTTTTTCTAGACTGTTTGCAAAACACTTCCCATGAGACACACAATTATGTCTCCGACCAAACATTTTTGTAAAATATAATAATAATAATAATAATGATACATGGTATTTATATTAAAGCATGATACAATTGCAAGCAAATCAATTGCAAGCAAGATAAAAGATTCAGTAAAAGTGTAATACAAGTCCAAAAAATACACTTAAAATGTACTAAAAAGGCTCTTAAAAGACTTTATAAATATATTGACATCAATTTTGTCATGTATGTGCACATAGCAAAGTTTACATATCTCAGTGACGTCATGGATCACTCACAAACGTAATAATCTTAATTTTATAAAAAAATATTATAAAAAAAAATAATCTGGTTAATCAATTAGACTCACCACAGTAACCAGTGAGCAGAGCAGAACGCAGCATCTGGCCAGTGTTGACGCCGTCATCTCCTCTGAGTTACGAAGCAGGCGAAAGGAGTTCAGGTGGAGGCAGGTCTGTGAGCTGAGCTCGAACAGTCCCGCCTTAAATACGACCGGAGCGGGGTGTAGCCCACCAGGCCACGCCCACGCCACCCAGAGGGGATCCACTATTCCGTCTCCAGATGGTTTTCCACAGTGTTAGTGTCCAGAGACGCTGTCGAGCAGCCGCACAATTAATCTTTCCACAGTTTCCACACACACTCTCTACCTATGTGTGTGTCAGAGGTGTAAAGTACTTTGTTACTTTACTTAAGTATGTTTTTTGCTACTTTGTACTTGTACCAAGTATCCAAAATAAAGGCAACTTTTACTCTCTACTTGACTACAATAGTGATTGAGTATCTGTACTCTTTACTCCACTACATTAGAATGGACACTTACCGTTACTCGCTACTTTGTGATTTATTTCCGGCATTGATTTATACCGCGGTTAATTTCTGGGTCGAATGAGGTAATAACGCCATCTGCAGGATGCTGAAGCTACTGGATGCTGTTTATTAGCTCAATCAATGAACATTAATTAGAGGCGTGAATGTATTTTGCTAATTTTATTATGCCGTAAAGAATTTACTAATCTTTTTATTGTATACTCATTTTATTTTACAATTTATTTTCTTTTCACACTTCAGTTTGACTGAGACTGACTTTCTTTTTTTCTTCTACCCTTTTTAATTTGTTTACACATTTCTTTGTGTGTTTTTTTTGTGTGCCTAAGTTCAGCACGAGCAAAAAATTCAAGTTCTAAAATCGGATACTTTGCTACTTTGACTCAAGTCTTTTTGAAATTGGTGACGTGTTACTTGTAATGGTGTAATTTTTTTAATAATTATATATTCTTTTACTCAAGTATTGATGTCTGGTACTCTTTACACCTCTGGTGTGTGTGTGTGTGTGTGTGTGTGTGTGTGTGTGTGTGTGTGTGTGTGTGTGTATGTGTGTGTGTGTGTGAGTGCTTTTATGAGCATTATGTCATAACGTCTGTTTGCATGTTGTTACATCCCTGACACATTCCGTGTCACAAAGTACAATTTCCCGTACTTACACAAATATAAGCACCACCTCTCCAAAATTTTCAGGCAAATAAAAAGACACAAGTAAAAAGACATTTTTTTATATTAATGTTTCTGGTTCAATTACATTAATATTCTCTTAAAAATACTTTTTATTCTTTAATTAACAAACCAAACTTGTAAAACTCTAAAAAAAATTCTAAATAAAAAAAAGGGTGCTTATATTGGCGTAAATACGGTAGCTTAGATTCATCATATAAAAACGCTATGTTCAAATAACATAAACGGTTGATTTATTTGTAGACAATTTGTAGCAATTTTTGATCATTGCTAATCGATTCGTCATCAAGTCTCAAAGCTATTATTTATTCAGTTGTGAATTATTACGGGAATTATGCGGTCTTAAATGATGAGGGGCTGCGGGTGCACCCAATCACAGACGGAGACACATAACTTCTCTTTCACACACTCTCTCTCACACACATACAGACACACAAGGGTGAATTTCAAGTGAATTTGAATTGGAAAAGAGCAGAGGTGTAAACAGTATTTAAAAACCACCCTTGAGTAAAAGTACAGATACTTTACTGTAAAAATTACTCTTATACAAGTCACCAACTCCAAAAAAAACTTGAGTAAAAGTCATAAAGGATCTTGTTACTTTAATTTAGGCTCAAAAACACAAAGAAATGTTATAAAACAAGACACTCTTTATTTATGAGGTTTCATTTCCTAATATAGAAATTAATATTAACACCTCAATGTTTCAAAATGGCAGAATAAAAGAGATCCCGATCAACAGCATCCAGCACCTTCAGCATCCTGCAGATAACAATATCACCTCGTCCACCCCAGGAATTAACCGCGGTAGAAAAAGATGCCACTTGTCGCGCACAATCACAATGTAACGAGTAACAGTAAGTGTCTATTCTAATGTAGTGGAGTAAAGATACAGACACTCAATCACTAATGTAGTCAAGTAGAGAGGAAACTTTATTTATGATACTCAGTACAAAGTAGATAAAAATACTTATAAGTAAAGTAACAAAATCTTCCGGACCAATCATGAGAAAAATACTGTCCCTTCTGGACCAATCAGGAGAGAGACAATGTTCATTCCCAGCCTCCAAAACAGTGTTTTCAAACTGTATTTGGTCGCGTCCTCCCTTTAAATCTAAAGAAAAATCTCCTATCCTCCCATTTAATCATTCTGATTCATTTTAGCTTCCTTTTTGTCTGAAGGTTCAAATTGATTTGAGCAGTAACAAAAACATGTAGCAGGCGTTACAAATATGTCAACTGAACCATTTTTTGTTTATATGTAGATTACACTAATTAAGATGAGCAGGAGAATTTTCAAAGTGAAAAATTACTTTTAAGTATTTTTTTTTTTCAATAAAACTTTTAGCCGGGTCCATTTGACCCGAACAGTATCTTTGTAACATAAACATGTAGTGTGGTTTTACAAATACGTGAACTGAATTGTTATACCTTTTATATGATAATTACACCAAATAAGCCAAGCAGGACAAGTTTTGAAGTGGACAAAATAGTTTTAAGTATTTTATAAATATTTTTTAACTTTGAAAACAGGTCAATTTGACCCGAACATAATAGCAGGGCTAAAAGAAACGAACTTCCCATCGCTAATCTCCAACTCCACGTCCTTTGGCTGTTTACTGGTTTCTTTTTTTGTTTTCAGAACAGCATTTGCTGCCACGTTTCAATAAGTCAGGGTTAATGAAACATTTTTTACATTGGTTAAATTTTTCCCACGTTTTTGACGCTTATAGTTGTATGCATCTGCAATTGGTTTTATATATTGATTTGTGCTGTCAAAGTTAAGGCGTTAACACATGCAATTGATTTTAAATGTTAATTTAAAATGTTTAATTAATTAATAATAATAATAATAATGTTTAACATTAATTAATTAATGTTAATTATTATGAACGCGTTGACGCTGTTACACCCAAGAGAGCCGTGCTTGTGTCACCAAGTGAGGCTCATTATGATCAGCAGGGCACAGTGATTGTGTTCAGCTGCTGCCATTTAAGCGCAAAGTGTTTAAGGACAGACACTAGAGGCAATTCATTGATTGTCTAACCCGTATTTTGAATGTTCGCCTGCCCATGTCCTTGTCTTTGCCAAATGGACTTATTAAAATTCATCTTCAGAAACAGCATATGAGACTCGACCTGCTTTTCCCTGCTCACACCGACGCAGTTTACAGACGCAGTTCCTTTTCAATTGCAAATAACTTGCTTGTCAGAAAACTCAGTCGGATTAAATCTACGTCTTTTGACTGTTTACTGGTTTCTTTTTTTTTCCTTCTGCTGATGGTCCCAACCCCTTTTGCAGTGCAGTGCTTTTGAGAACCAATGCTCCAAAACAACCATCACACAGGCTTTGGGATGTTGGAGTGTCGAAGGAGACGGACACCACCGAGATGCTCGTTACTAGGCTGATCATCTGTCTTCCTTCCTCACATTGTCTTCCTGCCACTCTTTTTTTATGCCACTGTCATTGACTGCCAAATCGTGAAATCAAAGCACTTAAGCACATCTCAGTGGACGTGGTTTATAGCCCTGGTTAAAGCCCACAGTCTGAACAATGATGGACAGTGGACATTTTTCTTCTTTAAAGACAATTTTTTCTCTAATTCACAAATTTGCGTTGGTCTTTGAACTGCGAAGAAAAGCGCCATATAAATAAACGTGAACTTGTAGAGAGGGACTCTGATGGACTCTGAGGGGCTCCCTGATGCTGCAGCTTGAAAACAAGTCTCGGTGAGGATTATTATTTCTTTACTCGGAGTGATGTAACTAAGTGGCTTCGGGGTCTAGAACACGGCATGATTAATCTCTGGAAGGATCTTGTTTTGACGGGTTTCTCTCGGCTGGAGTGGCAGGCTGGGGGATTGAGCTCTGACAACAGGATATTACAGCATGGTCACAACAACACCGTAACTAAGGAGGGTCCGAAAAGCCTCAAACGCTGGGATGCCTTATATCAGCTCTGGCCAGGAATGACGTTGAGAATTTAACGTTGTTGGCAGTTGTGGTCCAGGGGAATTGGACTTGTATCCAAAAGGTTGCCGGTTCAAATCCAATCTTGCTCTCGGATCGCCTTGGCAACCTGAGTGTCCTTGGGCAAGATGACCCCTGGGCTACCCACTGCTCTGGGTTTGGTGTGTTCACTTGCGTGTATGTACTTGCAGAGCACCAAATTCAATATGGTTCGCCACTCACTTTCCTCAAAACGAAAAAACGAGGCGGGAAGGTTGTCCATCCAGGTCCAGATATCTGAGACTGGTTGGACCGGACCTTCGGATAATCACATTGCACAACTTGAAAAGCTTCACCCCATTATGCTTTCCGTTAAGTATGTGTTACTTCCTTTCCCTGATGCCTTCAGCTTCCTGCGGATCACATGTGAGCATTTGCTGGACACTGGCTTCCTCCGGCGGCTCGCTGAGAGAAGGATGTGAGGATGGGTCTTGACCTCGCTCTGCAGCTGTCCGACATCCAAGGTGTTTGTTCTCCTTCCAGCTGAAGAGTTTGCTTCTCCCAGTCGTTTCAGGATGTGACCTTTGCAGAACGCCACTCATGAGATTAGCAATNAAAGTGACTCGAGAATTGGAGAAAATACGTACGTTCCTGAAGATACGGAGCAAAAATATCCCGCATTTGCGATGATGACAGACGGTATGATATATTTTGCACACTGTATCCCTGCATAAGCCCGTTAAACTCAATACCTAGTCAGGGTGGAAACTGCAGTAACTTAAAGGAAAATACTTTACATCATCCTCATCAAATTTACAACCTCATTACAGTAAACCAGCGGCTTTACGGTAAATTATTGCATTTTAATGCGAAAGAGAATCAAAAGTCGCCCCTATAATAAAGCGTTCTGTGTTCTAGCCGTTATTTACTGCCGGATAACCTTGGCTTTCTGCACCTTCTCGCAGTGTGTGGACGTTGGATGATTTACAGAGTTTAGTAATAATCCAGAACTGTTATCAACATACCGTTAAAAGTTCAGCGATGACAAATTCAGCTCTATTCTGTTCAACGCACCGAGTTCTGGGCAGCAGGAGCCTTTACGTCCCTGACATGTGCTTCAGACTGAATTACATTAACCTTTGTGCCTTCACCAGATAACATGGAGAACTTCTTGTTATTCTGTTTATTCAGAAGACGAACCCTCGGATTGAATAAACCGACCGGCCAAAACAGCTTCGTTCGTCTTGTTGTTGTTGTTGTTGTTGCATCATTGGGGAAGAAAAGCTGAACATTTTTGGGAATTGTTAACCCATCTTCCTGTGAACACACACACACACAACAAACTTAAACTGTGGTACCAGATCAGGTCTAGGACGCTCGTGGTGTAAAGATGAACTTTANCAATGTCACAATTCAGTCAATCCAAGGCAATTTCATGAAAAACTGGTGTAAAGTACTTGAGTAAGTGAACTTTGTTACTTTACTGATAATTACACCACTTTGTACTTTGTTTTCCTCTCTACTCGACTACATTAGTGATTGAGTATCTGTATCTTTACTCCACTACATTTGAATGGACACTTACAGTTACTCGCTACATTGTGATTGTGTGTGACAAGTCGCATCTTTTTCTACCGCGGTGTATTTCTGGGGCGGATGAGGTGATATTGCCATCTGCAGGACGCTGAAGGTACTGGATGCTGTTTATCAGCTCAATCACGTCAATCAGCGGTTGCATTTTTTTTGCACATTAGAGTTTGACTGAGACTGACTTTTTGTTCTTTTTAGAGATATTTTACTCTGCCACTTAGAAACACCGAGGTGTTATATTTCATTTATGTATTAGGAATATTCTGGGTGTTTTCTGAGCCTAAATTCAGCATGAGGAAATTCCCAAGTTCTTTTAAAATTGGATACTTTACGACACTTTACGTCTTTTGGGAATTGGCGACTTGTAGCTGGTGACTGAGTCATTTTTACAGTAGGGCATCTGTAGTTTCACTCAAGAATGGTTTTCAGATACTCTTTATACTCTGATGATGAAGAACATCATTTGAACAAAATGTTCCTATATTTAGTGCCGCTTAGGATGCATGTGGGAACAGCTTGTGAAGGCTTTTTCAGATCTGTATGTAACTCATTCAAATCGAAACTCTGAAGACAAATCAAACACTTGGAATCCTGTAGGTCCTTCTGAAACTGATATTTGTACCGGTTTGCTCACACTTAGTCTTGGTCCCTTGGATGTGCCAAGAAGGATATCGGATATTCAGTTAGTTCTTTTCCATGTAGGATCCGAGCCAACCAGAGACGTTTTTCTGCAATATTCAGAATAATACGAGCCTAAAAATAGGGTTTTCTCTTTTCCCTCAGGATGTTTTTGAAGAAACTGCTGGTACATTCCTTGCTCTCACACACACACACACACACACACACACACACACACACACACACACACAGCCCATCTGCTCCATTACCCTTCTCTGGTTTGTTTGGGTCTCACTGTGGAGAACCTTTGAGAAGCACTTTCTGTCCCATACCTGTGGTTTTGCGGTGCCGTCTAGTAATGAGAAAAGTTTACACAGGTGATTCTCTTTCACATTCAGATGCCTTCTCCCCTCCGCTTCCTTTCTCCACACGCTCCATGCTCAGGAATTTTATAATAGACAAATGATGCAATAAACATGCAGTGGATGGAGAGAATCAGATGGACTGCTGATTGGTGTTGTTCGCCATTTAGTTGCTGCACCAGAAAATCAGTCCATTGTGTGTTATAAAGCAGCTCACTGTTGATGTCCGTGATTCTTAATATTTTTGTACTGTGTGTATTTACACAGCTTATGCTCATTTCATGATGGAGACTTTGCAGACGAGCAGTACGAGGAATTAATAAAACACACATCAGGAGGACGTTACTGCTTGACAAATTGTGGCAAAGGGAATTAAGTAATCCACAAACGTCTCGTAGAATTAGCCTTTCAGTTCTGTCACATGGCATCAGAAATCCCTTTTGTCTTTTTATGAACGTTTTTCAAGCATGGGGCAATTTGGAGAAATGCTAATGCTTGGTAAGGTTTGAATCCCTGAATGCATCAGGTTAGGTCTAGGGGGATAGAGTTATGGGGTTGGAGGTTATGGTTAGAGTTAGGGTTTGGGGGTTAAGGTTAGGGGTTACAGCAAGGGGGTTGGTGTTAGTTGTTAGGGAGTTTGAAATTGGCAGTAGTAAGTTTGTTTAATTTAGAGTTAGGGGGGTTGAGTTAGGTGGTTAGAGTTAGGGTTAGGGCTAGGATATAGAGTTAGGGGGGGTTAGGGTTAGTTATGGCTAGAGGGGTTAAGTTAGGGCTAGGAGGTTAGGGGTTTAGTCAAGACTAGGGGGTTAGAGTTACAGGGTTATGGTTAAGGCTAGGAGATTAAGGCTATGGGGTTAAGGCTGGGTGGTTAGGGCTAGGGGGGTAGAGTTAGGGGGTTAGGAGGTCAGAGTTGGGCTAGGCCAGGGGGTTAGAGTTACAGGGTTTGGGTTAAGTCTAGGAGATTAAGGCTATGGGGTTAAGGCTCTGGGGTTAAGGTTGGGTGGTAGAGTTAGGGGGTTAGGAGGCCAGAGTTGGGCTAGGCCAGGGGGTTAGAGTTACAGGGTTTGGGTTAAGGTTATGGGGTTTAGGTTAGGGGGTTAGGGCTAGGAGGAGAGTTAGGGTTGTGGGGCTAGAGTTGGGATAGGGGGTTAGGGAGTTAGAGTAAGGGCTGCTGGTAATTTAGAAATTGGCGGTTTGGGTGTGTTTGTTTAGGTTTATTTGATAAAACATTTTCCGACTGTCCCACAGCAGCTGTGTGAATTGAAGTCATTGTTGCATTCTGTATGGTGTTTGAGGGTATTTTGACTATATCTGTTACCAGTGAGCAGCATGTGATAGTGCCTAGGAAAACAAATCTTTCTGATGGAGGGCAAAACTGTCACATTCGGGTTAGGGTGGCGGGGCGTTTCGAGACGCAGGGAGCTTAGACCCAAATGCAGGAACATGGACTTTTACTTAAGAAACAGAAAGCAAACAAACAGAAACAGAATGCCAACCGTAGCCAATAAACATTGAGGTTACCCTAAATCCAATTAGTCTAGGACTAGACAGGACCGGAACAAGACAAGAGCAACAAGAACAAGAAAAAAGGTACAAGTAACCACTAGAGACACTAGGGGTGCTTTCACACCTAGCTCGTTTAACCCTTTCAAACGCACTCGGAGCGGTTCGGGGCGTATATGTGAACACACCAAGTGATCTCAGACCCCCCTAAACGGTCCCAAATGCGATCCGTGCCTGGTCCACCTCCGGAGGTGGTCTGAGAGCGGTTCGTTTGAGGGACCGTTTGTGGTTCGATTACTTTGTGTTATGTGAAAGCGAAGAGATCTCGGTCCACTTCACTGTTCGTTTCGCTCCGCACGTCGCACCCGGAGGTTTCATACCCGCAAATCCGTCACGTCACCGTTATACTTATGGGGGAAACTTTAGAATCAGATTCGTGTCAGAAAACCAAACGAAAACGAACGAAAAATAAAATAAAACAAACGTAATTGCAAGCGAAAAATAAAAAAACAAACGCGACAGGTGAATTCACTTTACGTGCGCTCCCGCGCACCGCGCAGAGAGAGTGCATGGACGCGCGCCGGCTCGGGAGACTTGCTCACAGTCATCACAAACGTATAACAAAGGTGCAAAATAAATCGCAGGACAGAGATCGCGGAATGAACAGATTTATGTGTGAACAAGAAAGGGTCTGGGATCTCTTCGCTGCTGAAGAGGACCGAAAACAGAACTGGGTTCTCTTCTGAGTCCACTAGGTTGTGAACAGCAAACGGACTGGGATCACTTTCCGCTGGTTCTCTTTCTGGCTCACTTTAAACGATCTGGGTTCGGTTCGCTTAAAACGAGCTATATGTGAAAGCACCCTAAGACACATTACCGGGTGCTGACAGTTTTGGAGGAGACTTCGGACGAGTTCTTCTTTGCCCATGGATTTTAGCTTTCTGGAGGCTTTCTTCCCGGGATCTTTGTCTCTGTGATGTCACTCTCCCGGTCCCTTCTGAAGATCTGGTGCCAATGTGTCGTCATGAGATTGATGGAGCCGTCCCACTTTCCACTTCGCAGAAAGAAGGACCATCACACTTTCCAGGACCATCTTCACCAATATCTTTATAAGGTTAGCCTGCCAGAGGAGACTACCAGAGAGTCAGGTTCTCCCTAGATTTATTTCTTATACCCCACCAGAGACGTTTTGTTTTCCTAGCCACTGCGATTGTAGCTTGCTCTTCTGGTCATAGCTCATAGTCACCGATGAACAATGACATTTTTTTTTTCTTTTTTTTATGACTATTTTAAGGCTGGGTCCATTGTCATCACACTGTCTTCAGGGCATCGAGCTGTAATTAATTAATTAATTTATTATGCTTTGTGCATTTGATGGTTAATTAAATCTCTTGAAGGTCAGTCTCATGACTCTCTTCCGCTCAGACAGTCACAAGTCCATAAACATCCACTTTCTCATATTTGGGCATACGTTTCTGAATAAGTATCAGAATCTGCTTCTGTTAGACAGATTACCATGAGGCTGTAAAGAAACACAAAAAGGGCATTTGCAAAGCACAGTTCTGTTCATGTAAACAATGTACACAACAATTATGTTAATTTAATTTATTCTTTTTTCATTCTGTTTCAATTGTTCGTTCCCAAATTCGATTTGTAAGGATACAAGAAGTAGTTTAGCAAAAATCAGCATGTGGACTATATTTCTGCTATTGTTTCAGCTATGATTGACTATGGACATTTCTTTATAAATTTAATTGTATCCAAACTGATTTTATTATGAATGTATAAAACGTGTAAGAATAAAATAAGACACACATTCACATGGATCTTCGCAATGTAAAGTGGCTTTATGAATATGTGAAAAAAATGTTATTTATAAACTCTCTGGCCACTTGATTAGCCACACTTGTCCAACAGCTCATCAATGCTAATTTCTAATATCCAATTAAATCCGCTTAAGGCATTGAGTTCTCTAGACATCGCCAAGATGATTTGCTGTGGTTCAAACCAAGCATCAGTCAAGAAGAAAGGTGATGTAAGTGACTTTTGTCGGGAACGTGTCACGGTTGTTGTTGTCAGGTATTTCAGAAACTGCTAATCTCCTTGGGATTTTCAATCATATCTAGCCATATCTAGAGTTTACACAGAGTTGGGCTACAGCAGCAAAAGACCACACTAGGTGCCTCTCCTGTGGTGGTTTGTGTGCAGATAAACATTTAAAAAGTTATTTGATTAAAAGGTTGTTCCATTTTGAATGGATTATTGAATGATAATAAAATGTGTAAAGTTTGTAAAACTTGTTTAGAGAGAACAGCTTTTGTCTAGTACTAAATTTAGACATTACGGCCTAAAGCCAAATAGAAATGTGATCCAGAAAAATGTACAGCTGTAAACCTCATTTTGCACACAACACACACACACACACAGAAAGAGAAAGAGAGAGCAAGATCAACGGATCATATTTTATGTCAAGAACAGAAAAAACAACATATTAAAGTTCTGTTCTGTTTGTGCACTTAAACTATCGGTTTTCTTTTAAATAATAATAATAATATTAATAATAATAATACAAATTCTTATATACTAAATAATGCTTCTTGAGACCAATAATGGAAATTGTTTTGAATCTACTTCTTTATGTGAATAATAATAACAACAACAACAACGCTAATAATAATAATAGGTTTTTTTCTTGTGTTTTCTTTTTACTTGATCACAGTCACAAATCCTGCACCATTACAGATCATTCACGCATGCTGTTTTCAACTAAAATGAGATTTTCTGGAGTCTCACTGTGACTCTTGGAGACATAATAAACTCTCCTGCTTTTTTTAGTCAATTCATGTGGCAGCGAGAACAACATGTTGTCCTGCAGCTCAATTTGGACTGCAGACCTCCAATTTACCAAAGTCTTTGCTGGATACGAGGCAAAATAAACCCTGAGAACATGTGGCCTAGTGTTATTATCTTTATCGGTCTAGCATCAGAAGAGGACGGTGCCTGGCTGCTGTTCCCACAGCTGGAGTGAGTGAGCGAGTGAGAAAGTAAGTTAGGGAGAGAGAAACAGCGAGATGACAGACGAAGAGAGAGAAGGGGTGACATAAGAAGAAAAAATATTGTAAAAATTCTTACTTCTTTAACAAACTCTGTATTGCATAAGCACAATTTCCTGTAAATGAGCGAAACATGACAATTCTAAAGATGTTCTTAATAGAGGCTAATGGATTGTTCCTAAACAGTTTGTAATGTGTACGAGAGCGCTGCTGACAGACGAGTCCACTAAAAGTGATGAACTTCCTCTAAGTGTGGAATATGGAACACTTTATCCCATTTAACGGAATGACATCACACACATTTTCATTTTCCTCGGTGCAGAAACAATCCATCCGACATGCCTTGACATCAGTGCTCAGAAAGCTGCATTTAACAGACGCTTTGCGTTTAATTGACTTGCAGAGAATTTCATAAACGTGGAATGGGAGTAGAGTCAACACAATTCCTGGGCTTGGAATCAAAGCCTCGACTTGGGTGTTGCCATCACTTGGGTGTGTGCAACATGATGCAACATTTCTGCTACAATCTTCTCTTTTGCATCTTCCAAATTCAACTAAAATTTAGGGACTCTTACCACACCCACCCCACACTCAAGGGTACCACAGAACATTCCTTATAATTTCAAGTAGATGTGGACTGGTCCATGTTGCCCCTTACCAAACGGATTAGGCCGTAGAATGACAGTAGCAACTGGAAGGAAAGGTTCTTCGCTCCCGCGGTAAACAGAGCCGTTGGTACGGTTAGACGTGGCGGTAGAATGGAGGCAGTTGTTTTGACTACTCCATGCTGGCAAGGACTATTTTGTCCCCAGAGGTTTGACTTGGAAAGGCTCTCGCACGGAAATACCTCTGGCACGATGGAGGCTGACTCTGGGGTGGGTCTCCATTGAGCTGAACGGATAAAATTTTGCACCAGAGCTAGAAATGAAAACGGAGGTGAGGTGGGGGTGTATATTGGCTGGGCTATAAAGAGCACAGGCTTTGGCCAAAGTTGTGTTCAGAAGGCAGACGGCTCTCGAAAGCGAAAGCTGGGGATTTATTCCTTTTCAAAGCGAATCCCACTGGTGCTCGGCAACAGCGTATCACGTTGCCGTAGCTCTCTTCGCCACCCAACAACCTGTCTTGGTTCTCCCCAAAGTGTGTTCACACATTCCAGACAGGAGCGGCCCTTGAAGCCCTTCCAGCTTCAACATTCGGCCTGTCTGGAAGGAATTAGGCAACAAGGGGAGGTGAAAGAGACGGCTGGACTATATTTCCAAGTCAGTGAGACACACCCTATCAGAAATAGGTACTTCTGTCATCACCTCTTTCAATTGACATTTTTGGGGACAACAGAGTGCACCCATTAAGAGGAACAAAGCAAGTGGACATGAGGCCTGAATTCAGGACGTTGGAGATTTTGCAAAACCAGCATTCCTATAGCCACAGCTGAGCCTGGAGCTTGTAAGCCCAAAGTAGGACTCGCCCAGATTGCACGACTGTTGTATCAGTCCTCCATTAATAGGTTGCCACCATGGTCGACAATGGGCATGTCCAATTGCGATTGCATGTTCTTCAGCTCTCTGTCTGTTTCTATGCATATTGTGCATATCACCTTGACTATCAGAGGTGCATGATTGGCCATAGGTGAGAGATATTCTCTAAGATAGAATGGCCATCCAGTCAGGTAGGTATTGTCTTTAGTCCAGGGAAGGGGTTGAAGGCAAACTGGGATAGAGCTCCATGTGAATCTGAAATGGAATAAGCATCTCAGAAAAGAGATCCACTTCAACAAAAGGCAAATCATCAGAAGCGCTTCCGTTAGCAGCTAACTCATCAGGCTGACTCAAAAAGGTTCTCAAATCCGATCGAACGCCTTTCATGCTATACACAAACGTTGCACGGTTTCTTCAAGATGAATGGGTTTCTGTTCTGTGTTAGCGGTCCAGCTCACGAGAGACCTTTCCCAGGAACTAAAGGCTGCTGAGAGTTATTCTGGGAGAGGAGCAGAATGGAGTCAGGGTGGTCAGTTAAAGTCCCCTTCTCTGCCATTTGTAGCTCGGTGGTTGGGAGATGGACACCAGGTGCCACAAGCTGTAGCAGGTTCCAATCCTGGTCTGGTAGGTTCCACAAGTGTCCTTGAGCAAGACTCTGAGCCCCACATGCCCCCTGACATAAGACGCCCCACCTCTGTGCACAAATTCTGATATGGTCCCTTCTGGACAACTTGACAAACTCGCCTCAGACGTTCACACCTCGCTCTTCAATAGTTCACCCAACATGAAACCACCAAACTCAAGGCCTGGAACTTATACCTCATTGTACAATTGTTGACCCGCTTGGTGTGAACCTGGAGAGTTCTCCGGGTCAAACTCATCTGTCACGGCCAACATTTTGTTAACCGTGACCTGGAGGAGAGCAAACACAGGCCTGATACCCGATGTGCTACTTGGTTTCTGTCTGCTTGCATGAGTTGAGCTATAGCTGAAGGGGATTGACTTCTTCCTGAAGGAGTAGCATGTCTTCTCTGGGTCGAAGTGTCTCGTTAGTGCGTCTGTAGCTCAGTGATATAGGAGGTGGTGATCATGGCGGAGGACAGCCTAATGGTTAGTTACTTGCGATCTAAAGTTCACAGGATCAAATCATGGACCAGTAGGAGCAAGACCCTAAACACGGTCCCACGGCTCTTGAGCCTCCTGAAGTTTATACATCACTTTGTCAACATCTCATGGTTTGGAAGAAACTTAGAGTCAGCTAATGGTAAACGATTGATGGTTAATTCCAAAAGTTGTTTCTAATTGAAGTGCGTTGAGTTGAGCCCTGCTAAAGAAGGGGTTTGGTCTTCAATGCTTCAGTAATGGTGTCGGCTGATTACTTAAATTATATTACACCATCTATTTAATCAAAGGCAGTTAAGGACTGGTTTAGGTCTCTTAGTAAACCAGACCTTCTTAACCATGTTCTTCACACACGGCCCTTCGGTTGACTTTAACATGCTCAGGGAAAACTTGCTGGAAATTGTCAAAATACACATGAGCTTACTTGTGAACTAAAACTGCCTCGGTTTAATATCGAATGTGCTTTTTATTCACGTGCATGATGGCTTGATACAAACTTCACTGATCAGTGTCCAGGAGGATGAATGAATTTTGGCTTATTTATACTTTACTCAAGTAATTTTGGGGGGCTACTTTTAACTTCTACTCTGCAGATTTTTAAGGCAAATGTCTGTACTTTTTAGTCCCTGCATTTTAAAAATAGCCGTGTTGCTTCTATTGTGTTTTGGTTAGCCTTATTTCTGTGATGTCATCAAATCCATCCAGATAAATTGCACAATCAAATACTTTACCTTTTATCTTGTGTTGATACTTTTACTTTTACGGTTGATGTTTAACCTAGAACGAGAAAAACTAAATTTATATGTTTCTGAACATGCTCACGTGTTAAATGTTAAAAAAAAAAAACACACACACAGCGAACAGGAAAAATAAACACTAAATAAAGATGATTTACTGCTGTGTTTTAAGAAACAGTGAATATTCCGCGAGATTGAGTCCAGTCTTTCGGTTCCGCTCCACTATATGTATTTTCTCATATGGTCCAGAACAAATAAACGCCCTCCATAAACTAATGGAGATGACTTTGTGGAGCCTAGTGATAAATCCAGATGCCATATTGAGTAGAACAGTTATTGCTAACTAGTTTGATCCAGAAAGCACGTGAATTTATTATGCATTTGTATTTCTTTTCTGAGGATGGAGGATCTTCTCTGAGGAAACAGCGCCACCCACTGACAACTTTTTTTGTGCGTTGTTAACTGCTTGATAGAAACTTTCTGCGCTTTGTTTTTGTCTGGAATAATTTTGATAGGCTTTCTTTATCACATTAACTTATTGTCTTATCTCAAACCATAAATAAACAAATTAGTTTATTTTCATTGTTAGTTGAATGTAGACAAAGAATGAATAATTCTGATTCTTACTCTACTCGTATCGCACAGAATTTGTCTAAATCAAGTTAAAAACATGGATGTCACTCCCCTGCTAGTCTCCTTGCACTGGTTACCAGTTGCTGACTTGGCTAACTAGCTAACTAGAGTCAAGGTCAAAGCTATAACTTTTAGGCTCTTGAGGAGGAGGTTATGACCTGTGAAAAATAACAAATGGCAAAATCATAGTGTGGGGTCCCTGTTAAAATAATTTAAGTTTAGAGAAATTTCGTTTCAATTGTATTTTGTATTTGTTCGTGTTATTGCTTTTATATGTTCATCCTTAGGTTATTTTTTTAATTGATGTCGATTTTTGGTAAGGCAAATAAGAGCTGCAGAAGAATATTGCACAGGCACGGGCGTGGCAGCACCGCGGGGGGTCCTGTGTGTGTGAGGGAGAGCAGCGCGGGCAGAATAGAAAAAGTTGATGTGTTTTCTGGACCGCGAGTTGTTTTTTTTTATTTGGAAATAAAACAGTTCATAACCAACCCACACGTGTGATGACTTTTTCACGCGTGTGCAACAATAGCAATAATGTGCCAAGCCATCAAAAGCATTATAAGATTTCAAAGTGTAAATTAAAACTTGACAATAAAGAACAACTGGTCTAGTGGTATGGAATTGGACTTGTGTCCAAGAGGTGGTGCGTTTTAATTTCGGTCCGGTGGGTTCTTTGATCAAGACACGGACCGCCACATGCCCCCGACATCATTGGCTTAAGGCTGCCCACTGCTCCAGGTCTGGAAAATTTGACAAGAATTTAGACTGAAAGAGATGTAAATAACAAGAAACTCTTTATTTATGAGGTTTTGTTTCCTAAAATAAAAATTAAATGTAACACCTCAAACGGGTTTTGTAATGGTAGAACAAAACACTTTTTTCATAGTTGCAGAACCAGCTGTAGGGGGATTCGAACCTGCAACCTCTCGGACATGTCCATGTACCACAACTCCCTAAAATATCAGGGGAGAGCGCGTACGCAGCCCCCACTACCATAAATTCTAAATGCAGTCGAGATTCCCACATTTGGGAAATTCGCAAAGGTCAGCACAGCCTCACTGCAATGGCTGAGCCTCACTCCGAGTGAACCACTTTCTTAATCATGGTGTCTCTTCTGCCAGGTAAGTAAGGTTTTAATTAACGGTAAGTGTCCATTGTAATGTAGTGGAGTAAAGATACAGATACTCAATCACTAATGTAGTCAAGTAGAGAGTAAAAGTTGCTTACATTTCTGATACTCAGTACAAGTACAAAGTAGCCAAAAAATACAGAAGTAACAAAGTCTGTTTACTCAAGTACTTTACACCTCTGTCAAACCAGGGATCGGCCATTTTGGTTCTTTTACAAACTTTTTTTTGGCAAAAGCAGCGTTGGAAGGAAACGCTCTTTAGCCCTTCACTCTTCTGTTTTCCTTCTTGCTGCAGCCAGTGTGAGCAACCGCCAGAGATAATTGAACTGAAATACGTGCTGAATAAAACGTCTGGACAGCAAACAAACTTTTGAAAGTCACTTCGTTATTATGTAACATTCCCCGCAAGAGGTGTGTGCTGAGATGTGACGCTTACAGCAATGAGAGAGCGAGAGAAAGAGCGAAAAAAGAGAGACAGAGACAGAAAGACACTTCGAGAGAGCGGGAGGAAGACAGAATAAGATTGAGAGACAGAGAAACAGAGTTAGACAGAAAGAGAAAGTGAGAGAGAGCGAGTGTGTATGTTCAAGTTTTGAGCTTTTGTAACGCACTTTTCAGTTTGTAACGCGCTTTTCATCCTAACTGTCTCAAAGCCCACGTGTGAATATGTAAGAGAATTGTTGCTTTTTATTCATTTGATCGTCTGGTTGTTGGTGTTAAGTAAAAATGGCTATGATTATCACTAAGACTATGACAAGACAAAGAAAAGTGAGCAAGCACATATGCGAGTGGCCAGGTAAAAAACCTCTCCACACAGAAAAAAACCCTGTGTGAGCGACAGAATAAGAGTGAGGGAGGCAGACAGAGAAGAAGAAAGTGAGAGAGAGCGAGTGTGTGTGAGCGACAGAATAAGAGTGAGGGAGGCAGACAGAAAAAGTGAGCAGGGGCACCGTTAAGGGAGGGAGGGTTAGTTAGGTTAGGTTCATTCTGGGGGCCGACAGTCTTTTGGGGGCCCCAGAGATCAGGTTGAGGGCTCAGCACTTAATATTTTCATGGAACCCGAAATTGCTAGCGGCGCCCCTGAAAGTGAGTGAGACAGAGAGTGAGAAAGAATAAGAGACAGAGAAAGAGCGACTGAAAGACAGAATAAGAGGGAGGGAGAGAGAGCGAGTGTGTGTGTGAGCAAGAGTGAGACAGAATAAGAGACAGAGAGGAAGGGAGAGAGAGAGAACAGAGTCTGGATTCATGATTTAGTTTTGGCGGCACACTCATGAGGACAAACATGTCTCTGCGTTTTGAAATGAATCCTGTCCGAACCTTTTTTAAAAGCCTGATGAATCCCGCTCCGTTTCGTCGTAGGAGCCTGTCCAGCGGGTTGATGGGAAATGAAGTCTTCCTGCGTCCGCAGCTCGGAGTCGGGGCCTGTGGTTCCCGCGTTTCTCGTCACGTGGATCAATCGCGACCCAATTACGATTCATCAAGTACAAACGTTTGCGGTCAATGTTCACCACGATTGCTTTTTACCCGTTATTGGGCAAAATAATTGTGTTTTCTTGTATTTAATGAGGGGAAATGCCTTAAATTAATTAGCCAAACGGGGATACTTTGCACACTTTTTAAACACACTTAATAGCACAAACTAACAAATACACAGATACGCATTTTCTAACTCAACTAACCCACACCATTTAAGTCTAAAATAATCTACACAACAGCGCCTCCTTGTGGAAAAAACGCAAACTTAATTTTGACTCCGACAAATAGTTTTGTTTCCCAGTAGCTCAGTCTGTACAGCGCTGGTGTTTGAAACACCGGATCATGGGTTCGATTCGATTAAGTTGCAACAAAACAAAGTTGTAATGAAATGTAAGTCGCTTTGGAAAAAAGCGCCATGACTGTAAAGTAAAAAGTAAAAAGCTAAATGACTGTAAAGTAAAGTAAAGCTTCTTTGAGACCGATTGTATAGTTTGTTTATATTGTGCAGTTTGGTGTTGGTCGTAAACACACAAGTGTGTGACGAAGTTGTTCGCTGGGGAAAGTATTTGGTGACGATCTTCATCCAAACAGCTTAAGTGTGTAGTGATCATTCCTTCCAAGAAGTTTCAAGTCACAGGACACGGGAGGTGGAGCCAATGGCAAGACACACCCCTTAGATTGGTGAGTAACCAATCACAGAGCGAAGACAAACTACGTTCCAGATGTCCACAGCAAACATCAGCAGCTCATCAACAAAGAATACGCTGTGACTTTTCGAAACCGAAAAATTGAAAAAAATAAAGTTAAAGTTCTTATTGGCTCGGCCATTAAAACGCTTCAGATTCGGCACGTGGCTCCCGTAGAAGTAAATTTCCTATCTGCGTATGGGTTTTCAAGACGTTAATTTTATTGCACAAGAAAAATATTTCATGCGCAAAAAAAATGAATAGGCAATAATGTGTTAAGCACTTGTTAAACTTCCTGGTCAACACTGCGCCAATCCTATTCTCACCAGCCAATTTCTGGACAACACTGCACCAATCCTATTTGCTGG
>SOMO01000091.1:158838-173100 GCA_028128575.1 Paedocypris carbunculus
AAAAAAAAAAAAAAAAGAAATCATTAGCTGGTTCTAAAATACAGAGCTTTCTTATCTTCCAAACGTCGTACGATACAAAAGGATTCGGACAGATTTCCTCCTCGTCACTAACCAAGATCGAAACCCCGTAGCGGCCACATCCAAAGACGACATTGTACATTTTTATAAACCCTGTCCATCTGGCCGCACGACACGATCCTTACACCCGTTAAACAGCCTGCTTTTATTTAGAAACGAAAAAGTAGTGTTAGTGCAAGAAATATAAATCGCTAAGAAACGTCGGACTTCATCTCACGCTCCAGCCACAAACTCGGCGAGAGAATCCACTGTGTCCGCCCAACACACGCCGGATCTGTGGTCTACAAGCCATGCCTGGATCCTCTCGTCTCCACGGCAACCAGCTTGTGACAAGGAAACAAGCGTGAAAAAGTGGGGAAAAGAGGAGGGAGTAGAGGAGCGAGCACTCAGGAGGAAACACTCTTCCAGATGATGATGCCCACCACCAGCAGCACCACCGACAGAACCACGGCCAGGATGCACATCTTCTTGCGGGACTTTTGCTGCAGTGAGAGAGGGAAACGTTACTGGGATCAGTGTGTGTGTGTGTTCACCCTTTATAAATTGTTTTATAAAGTTCATGTGTGACACGTTGTTTGCTTTAAACAGGGTATCTGCAGGTTTCCACGAGTTAGATTTAAGACCTTTTTAATACCGGTCAAAGTGAAATTTAAGACCTACTGTTGTGGGTGCGACGGAGCAGAACTGAGAAATATCAGGTGTTTTCCGACAGCCGCTACGTGTGTTTCACACTGCATGTGGGTCTCCAAAGCTCTTATTCCCATTGTTCCCAGTTTTACATTTTTTTTGTCTGTAGAGTGCTAGTGTTGGATCATGGGTTCAAACACTGGATCATGGGTTCGATTCCCAGGTAAAGCAAGAATTTGTTAAATTGTAACAATTGTAATGAAATGTAAGTCGCTTTGGATAAAAGCGTCTGCTAAAAGACTGCAAAGTAAAGCAAAGTAAAGTTTTTGTGAGTGTCAATCTGGGAATTGAGCGAGCGCATCTTGATTTGAGCGTGTGAGAGCGCGCTCGCGTTAAAATCGACACACGCTCACGCTCAGTGTGGATTGGATCAACTACCAATCTTTTTATGACGAACTTGACGCCTTCCTCTGATTGGTCAAAGCGAACCAATCGTGGAGCAGACTCCCGGCATTGTTCCGCCCACCATGACAAGGCGCAATTTAATTATAATTTTTAATAGTATTCTATCTGTAATCGAGGTCTGATTAGTCACAACCACATTTGCAGATATATATCCTACGTTTGTCGATAATGGACAGCATTTACAGATACAACAATGTAGTTTGAAGATGTATTTAAATATAAATAGACTAAAGTTATGAATCAAATTAAAGATATTTTAAAATTGTATTTGACTTATAAAAATGTGCTTTAGAACTAAACTTAATCTTAAATGTAAGATATATTTAATTAAATGCATTTGGAGATATCTTCAACTCCACTATGACTAGTCATAAATATTTGGAGATATCTTTAAATATTTTACTAATATTACAAATGTATTAACACTAGTACCAATATATTTGAAGATTAAAAATAGTGGGCGTACATTTACGCTATTATAAGCACCAGCAACGCTGCCACAGCTCACACGCTGGGGTATGTGATAATAAAGTGATTTGATATCACTATATGTAATTGTAGTTATCTCTAAAGTCATTTGAGATATCTTCAATTCAATTGCGACTAGGAGAAACTCATTTAGAGATATCTACAAATATTTTTCAATGAGAGTGTATCTAGTCGAAGTAAATTTGTTGTGACTCGTCAGAACTGTTTTATGACTAGTCGCCGCGAAGGAATACATGTTAATTTCGATCTCTGTTTAGCCGATTATAATTTGAGCAGACAACAACTGAGCGTGAGCGCGTGTCGATACGTGCACGCTCAAATCGAGTTGCGCTCGCTCGTGAATCGTTTTGGCACTAAATTGATCCCGTACACGCGCTCAAATTGCGTTGCGCTCGCTCACGAATCTTTTTGGCACTAAATTGTTCCCGTATCCTAAAGCTCTAGCGGTTCATGCAGAGACCTGTAAGCTCCCCGCGAACAAGGTTGGTTGAACTCGGTTCCGCCTACAGTATTTTGTTCTACGTGACAAATGATAAGATTTCAAATGTATTTAAAACCAAGAAATAAAGTCCTCTTTACAAAGTCGGTTACATTTCATTTTTAANAAACCAATATGTTTGAAACACCTCAATGTTTCAAATTGGCAGAACAAAATAATTTCAATTTTTAAAAAAAGTCAGTCTCAGTCAAACACAAATGTGCAAAATAAAGCAACCGACAATTCACGTGACTGAGCTGATGAACAGTATCCAGCACCTTCAGCATCCTGCAGACGGCGATATCGCCTCTTCCGCCCCAGAAATTAACCGCGGTAGAAAAAGATCCCGATTGTTGCGCACAATCACAATGTAACGAGTAACGGTAAGTTTTCATTCAAATGTAGTGGAGTAAAGATACAGACACTCAATCACTAATGTAGTCAAGTAGAGAGGAAATGTTGCTCTTATTTTTGATACTCAGTACAAGTAGAAAGTAGCCAAAAATACTTAAGTAAGTGAGTTAAGTCAAGTAAGTAACAAAGCTCATTTACTCAAGTACTTTACACCACAGGAATCCTGGTTTATAGAGATTAGATAATATCAATCAGGCCCAGGTCTGGGGGGGGGGAGTTTCCGGTCAAACATCCGGGGTGGAGAAGTCTAGTTACCGAGACCACACAGACACAAAATTTGTTATTCAGAAATGTGGTGTTGTTATTTAACAGCATCAAACAAAAATAATTTTGTTGTTTAGATCAAGCACGAGCTGGACCAGCAGGCGAGTGAACGGCTTGACCCGGGGTCTCTCACCTGGTACTGTGCGGCTCTCTGGAGCTGCTCGGTTCCTCGCTCCACGTGCACCTCCGCGCTCTCCACGTTTGCCTCTATACTGTCTGTAATCACACACAAACATCTCCGTGACTGCACCACCCAATCAGGGAATAACGTAAAGCTTTACGTTTGACAAGTATCTGCTAGACACAGAAGACTTGGGACAGTGGTGCCCCGACTTACGAATGTCCTAGATAACGAAAATCCCCAGTAATGAAATGCGTTCGCTATATGAAAGTTGTGTCGTTTTCTTACCGCTAGTGTGCAGGGAGACGAGAGTCCAGACGTGTGTAAAACATTTTTTTTTTATATTTTTCGCACGTCAAATAAACAAAAAACAACAAAAACAATCGTTTCTGAGATCTATTTGCTGCCGAAATAAAAAAATTCCGGAAATCTCAGAGATTTGCACGACGCCATTTCAAGATGGCGGTAATCGTTCACGTGAGATCGTCTGCTGTATCGCTATATACTGTATGTTTAAAAACATCTGCCAGAGAGCAAAATAAACAACTTTTGTGTAACAAGTTATTACATTTATTACCAATTTTAACAATTATAAAAAAATTGTCTGAATTTATGACGTCATGGCACGGATTAGATAATGTAAAATGCAGCCAGAATATTTGCCTCTCTGCACGATAGATTTCGTAGGTCGGTGTACCACTCTATTGCGTCAATATCAGACGAACGTTACTCCACGAGTCGTTTTCTGCCAATGTTTTGTTTTACGAAACGTCAGGACTGATGCAACAAACCATGTTCAGATTGGCCAATCAGAACCCTTTTATAATGCGGTTTAACAGAACCAATCCCGATCATGAAATCATGTGTAAAATCAAGTATAAAAAAAAAAAAAGACTAGACAAAAGACGGTTCAATTCAGAAAAATCGTAGATCACACGGAGAATCTGATTTCTCCTTTGACCATGTAGAACTTTATTGTGTCCAGTGAATTGCTAAATCCGCAATTTTTTATTTTGCGCAAGTAAATTAAGTTTACTAGAGATAAACTGACCGAATATTCGGCCACCCAAAATTTTCGTCCGAAAATGGCCAGCAGCATAGCGCAGCGCAGATCACGAGCTCCCCACGACATTCACTTCACACCAGTGGCTCCTAATAGAGAACATTCTCTCTCTTCTTACTCCGTTTGAGCAGCAAACTAAAGAGATCAGCTCATCTGATGCATCTCTAGCGGACGTTATTACTTTTATTGCAGCTCTAAAACGCCCAAAGTGGCAGTAAATACCACGGTAAAAACTATGAAAAGTCCGCGAATCCTCTGCACTTCATCGCGACTGAACTTGATCCGCGTTATGAAGAGCATTATTTAGATGAGTGTTGCATTGAGTGTTGCATTATACTTGATAAACATTTGCACATTTGTATATTTAGTTTTATGTATTCTTTGAAACTTCATTATTAATGTATGCAATTGCAATGCCTTAGTTTTAGTAAAGTTAGTACACCATCATAGCAATAAATGCAATTCTTTTGGTGTTTCGGTTTTCGGCCAGGCTTTCCTCTTTTTCGGTTTCGGCCAAGAATTTTCATTTCGGTGGATAACTAAAGTTTTTTTTAGGTTAGGTTTTTGGTTACACCAAAATATATCTCTCTCGCTTTTCAAATTTTAATTAGAGAAAATGGTGATGTTGTATAGAATCAGTTTAGTGTCAAAGACATCAAACGTACATTTCTAAGAAACGAACGCTTTACAATTACGTTTGTTTTTTCGCTTGCAATCTTCACGCTTTCGCTAAAAAAATTTTTTCTTCCCTTTAGATTCTTTTGTTCGTTTAGCTTTTTTCCCGTTTGGACTTCTGGCTTGAGCTTCACATGGGGGGCGGTCCTTACTCTGATTGGCTGGTGAGAATGTGATTAGCAGCTGCTTGACCAGGAAGTGTGAAAGAAGTTCAAGTTTCAAATGAAAACGTAAAGATTGCAAGCGTAAAACAAAAAACAAAAGGTAAATGTGAAGCATTTTTGTTCGTTTCTGACAAATTTACGTTGGCTATTTTTGGCACTAATAGGATTACACAATGATCCAACCCGAAAAAACTAAAAACCTGATGATCGTGATAATCTAATTTGCTGGTGAGATCAGACAGGCGTGTTTACATCAAACTGCATCGTCCTGATCCAGGCCAACGATTCACTCACCGATCATTTCACCCTGGTCATGGATCATCACGGCCAGATCCTTGAAGATCTGATTGACATCCAGGATGTCCGACTGCACAAAACAACAAAAGCATTATTAATAACCCCCGTCTGTCACGTTTCCGGAGCCGAGCGGAGCAGCAGAACTGGCCTCCAGTCGCTGGATGGCGCTCTCTCTCTCTTTGATGAGCTCCAGGTCTTCCTCCGTTATCGACACGTCTTCGATCTGCGCGGCGCTCTTACCCCAGTCGTCGCTGCCACGTGGACACAACGGGAAACCTTAGAACGTTATCTACCGGCTGAAAGAGCAGCGACGTACTTGTCGAAGGAAACCAGCTGCTCGTCGTGACCTGCATCTTCAGCCTGAGAAGCACAAAACGCACTGATTTATTTCTCTACACAGAATCAGATGTCCATGTTTTCCTTTCACTTTATTGAGGGGAAAAGTGGCAGAGATGCATGAATGTATTGGTGTAAAAATATCGATATTTATCGGGTACCAGAAGGAAAGCTTAAAACTGGTGCTGTCAAACGATCAATTATTTTTAACTAATTAATCGCACTTAACTAAATTAATCGCAATTAAATGACTAAAGCTTGTAGTATTGAATATTGAGGTGTAATTTGTAAATTAATGTAACCTCAACACTAAATAAACACTAGTTTAAATGCTAAAAAAACATTTTGTATAATTTGTTTTCAATTTGCAAAATATTTTCTTCGTTTCTTTAACCCTCCGAGGTCGAGTCGCACTTGACAAAAACACACAAAAAAAGTCAACTTTAGTCTTACATGTGTTATACATCAATTGAAAGTTTGAAGTACCAATTTTTTTTAAGTTACACTTAATAAAAACAGGGCGCTGTGTTTTTGTAAAACCATAAATAATAATACAAATAAAATGGGTTAGCGCGTTTTGCCTTTTTGTCACCTGAAAACAAACTGTAACTTTAATAAATAATACTTACCCGTATTTTCTGGACTATAAGCCGCACCTGTATATAAGCCGCATCCGCTCTATGAAGGATTTTGAATAGTAAATGTACACGTGTGTAACTAAATAGATCCTTTACTAACCTGCATTTTAACACGGCAGCAACTTTGCTGATTAAAACGGGACAGAAAAAAGAGAAAATAAACGCTATCTACCGTATTTATCTTCATTATCAAAAAATCTGCAGAATAGCCGCACCTTTGTATAAGCCGCATGGTTCAAAACCTGTGAAAAAAGTAGCGCCTTATAGTCCAGAAAATACGGTACATAATTTTAATACATTATATATTTTAATACATTTTAATACTTATCTTACTTTAATAATAAATACTTATCACTCAAACATGAAACAAGTCTACATGAAGCTGTTTTTAAATACAAGTACAAGTAAATACATTGTGGTGTGTTTATATAATCCCTATAAATCTAAAGCAGCGGCTAGTTGAACAGATTTTTGACCCAATCGAGAATTCCGTCCGTCAATTGTGATGAGCAAGTTATTTGCAGTTGAAATTGAGTCTGTAAAAATGTAAAAGCAGGTCAAGTCTCTGGGCTCTCTGGGTCTATTCATTGTCCCCAAACCGAAAGTGAAAAAAAACTGCAACTGTGATTAACTGCGTTAAAAATAATTGACACAATTTTGCATATAAAATTAATCGCATGCGTTAACTTTGACATCCCTATGTAAAACATTTTCTTCAACATGGTAAATAAAACATGGAGACAGTTAAAACTGTGAAAAGCGCCCTACAAATACTCATTATTATTATTATTATTATTTAATGTATTATAATTGTTAATAATTGTTATAATAATAATAATAATATAAAATACAAAAATATAATTGTTATTTTAAGCTTTATAGGAACGGGATAAAATTTCAATCACAAATATTTACCACGCCACAGTAAAGCAACCCACCAGACAACCCTTCACTTATAAATTTTAGCAGAAATTTTACTGTTTTCCTAGACCTCGAGAAGTAGTTTATGAAAATGTGAAAAAAATCGTTTTTTTTTTTCAAAATTTTGAGCGGCTCATCTAGTGGTCTCTGCACTGCTAAAGCAATGGAGCAGTTAATTGGTGCCACCTGGTGATACAATTATGTATTACACGTGTATCTTTGAATTCATATGGTTTTTTGACATTTTTTTTAATTTAAGTCCCTGTAAACTGATTATAAAGACCTTTAAGCCTTTATCACCTTTAAGGTGATGATTAGAAGTGTAGTAGCGGTGAAATAAAGATGCTGTCTGTCTGACTGAATGGTCTTACTGAGAGGCGAGATCCTGCTCGGGCTCGAGCCACAGACTCCTTCTCCTTTTCAGCGGCGCGGCGCTGCACCGCCTGGAAGTTGTTGAGTGCGGCAGAGAAGTCGTTCATCAGGCGCTCCTTCTGGATCTTCTGCTGTCTCTGAATGACAAAAAAAACAAGGGATTTAACCCTCCTGTTACGTTCGTTTCAGATGAACATCAATTATGTTCGCAGGTCAATTCGACCCGGGGGTCTTTTATTATGCATATAATATGGTGTCAGACACCTAAAGTTCCCCAAAACAGTGAGAGTGTGTGTGAGACAGCGATGTATTATGTCTCATTGTTGCAAAGAAACACATTTTTGATCTTTCTGTCTTTTTTTAGCATTCGTTTTGTCTGAAGGGTCAAATTGACCCGAACATTATTTTTGTAACAAACATGTAGCGAGCGTTACAAATATGTCAACTGAAACATTTTTGTTTAAGTAGACTACAGAAGACAAGTGTGAGAGGTTTTAAAGTGGAAAAAATACGTTTTTTTTTTTTTTACTTTTAGCACGGGTCACTTTGACCCGAACAGTATCTTTGTAAACCAATCATGGCGTGGTGTTACAAATACAGTGGTGCCCCGACTTTTATTTAATCCGAAATTAATCCGTTCCGACGGCCGTTTCGTTAGGCGGGAATTTCGTTAGTTGAGCCGCATTTTGCATGCAATTCATCTAATCCGTGCCATGAGTTTGTGAATTCAGACAAACATTTTTTTTTTACAAGTGATAAACTATTGTTAATAAATGTAATAAAAACATGTTACAAAGTGGTTGTTTAATTTGCCCATTGGTAAGTGTTTATAACGGTACAGTATATAATAATACAGCAGACAAACTCACATTAACGGTGACCACCATCCCAGCGAAATTCTACAGTCTTATTTGGAAGTTTTGTGTTCTATAATTTGTTTATAATATGTATAATCATTTGTTCTGTGTTAGTGACTTTGAAACGGCTTCAAACTCCCGCTGAGTAAGTGAGTGTGTGTGTCCGCACAGATAGTCCGCTCCTACAGCAGTCGCGCGGCACTATTTACACCAACTCCAGACACGCCAGACAAAAGCCATTCTGGGAAAATACAAGCTCATTTTATTTTTTAGAAGCAATATATTTGAAACTAACCAGTGCTTTTGTTATTGTTTTTTGTTTATTTGATGTGCGCGAGGATTAAACAACTGTTTTTTTTACACTTCTGGACTCCCATTCATGTCTGCTCGGGGTAAGACCACGACGCGCTTGTTTCGTACATCGAATTTTATTGGCAACTCGGGACAACATTTGCGCGCAGATGCATTTCGTTAGTCTGGTTTTTTGTTAGTAAGGACATTCGTAAGTCCGGGTACCACTGTATGTCAACTGAACAATTTTTTGTATAAGTGTAGATCACATTAAATTAGACAAGCAGAAGTTTCCTAGTGAAAAAATAGTCAAGACTCAAGCTATGAAATTATACTCTTTTTAAACTGTGCTTTGCCAGTTGAGCTTTTACGAGCGCAATAAATGAAGGGACAATTTTTTGTGAGTGTTGGAGACATTACACATGTTACTACTAACTATTTAGTTATTTTCGCCGATCTTTCGTGTTCTAACAAAAAAGTCTCACCTAAACATCGCGCTCATAATTTTCCGCAAATACTATATTTAAATACTTCCCATGTAAAGACTTGCACAGCAGCCAACAGAACTTCCGCCTTATTCTCCGCTACTTTTGCAATAACAGCAAAATGCAGTTCGACAATCAGACACCACTAGACACTAGAGGGCACTCTAACACCACGACAATATGTTCCATTGGTTTTAGCATGCCGGGGGTTAACACAGCGGATGGGAAAATTTCGTGTCAGTACACAGTCCAGGACATCAGCACTCAAGAGGTTAAGTATTTTTTTTAAATATTTTTTAACTTTGAAAACGGGCCAACTTCACCTGAACTTAATAGGAGGGTTAAGAGAATTGAGCCACCACATGGGCGCAGGGTGAAGACGGACCCACCTGCTCGGACAGAGAGGCGGGCAGAGTGATGGAGCCCAGCTCCTTCAGGTGTTTGTTGGTGTCCTTCGCCAGCTGGTTGGTGTAGTGCTGCACCTGCTGACTGCGAAACTGCCATTAACCGAGGAAGCGAAACCGGCGACGCAAGCGTGACACGTACAGTCTGTCCCGCAGGTGACTGGTGTCTTGTTTGGATCCCAGCTGAGTCACCATGTTCTTTATTTGAGTCGCTGCAGAGGAAAAAAGTGGCAAAGATGTATGACTGTATATTTATTAGGGATGCACTAATATTGTTTTTAAAAGAGAAATGTCAGACCAAGGCATCTCACAGTAGATAACGATACTAGAAACGTATGTAAGAATTAATCTCAATGTACCAACAGGAGATTAAAATGTTTGAAAAGTATTTTTGTTCATTATAAATATTTGATCGAATAAAAACAAACAAAATATGAAATTTTTTTCTAAATGTGTATTCTTCTTAAAGCAGCAGAAAAAAAGCTGAGAAAAAATACGAGCTGCACGGTCACTGTTTACATTTTTTAATTTATTTATTAATAAAATGTTTTTTTTATTTGTTCTGTGATATGAGCATTTGTAAGGTTGAGCATTTGTAATAACTAATACTTTTTTTGACTAGTCAAATGATGACTGAAGCTGCTACCTGTAAATTTAAATTGTGTTTTTATTAAGTACTTGGTATCGGCGAGTACTGAAATGCAAGTACAGTAATCCCTCGCTACTTCACGGTTTGACTATCGCGGATTCACTGTTTCGCTGATTTTTTTTCTTTATTACATATTCGCGGATTAATTTTTTCCCGACCGTATCTCGGCGGAGGATGCGCGCAGTGCCTAGAGACTGACGCGTCTCACCGCGGAGAAGCGAATCGCTATGTCGGCCATCTCCCCGCGACGACTACCGGGACGCCAGCTATGGAAACGGCCGCCTGTGTCTGCGCGCGCGCAGCTCCCGCACAATCCTCACGTTCACACCCTTTGAAAAATAATATTTCCGCGGGGACGACGCGTGCGGTTAACATTACTTTTAAAACACTTTAGAACTTTTTATTAAAGTCTGAATATGTGTTAAATAAATATGTAAATGTTTTTTTTTTCCCACTTCGCGGAACGGTTTATTGTACTCGTATTCCAAAAAAGTGGTATCGGTGCATCCTTAATATTTATCCTCATCTATTTACACAAACAAGTATTCCTATTCCAATTTAAATCATATTCAGTCGTTTTTGATGTACACACAGAAACCCAATTATAACTTGGTTTTAAGGTGACTTACCGTATTTACTTGACTATAAGTCGAGGATTTTTCCTAAAAACTTCGGGCTCAAAGTGGGGGGCTCGACTTACCGAAATAGAAACCATTTTACTCAGAACAGTGCGCGAGCACAGCACAAGCAAAATCTCTCCACATCTAAGCAAAAGCTCTCCACATCTCGTGCTGGCTGCTCTGCTCTCTGTCTCTCACTCTTGCAAGCGCCCACGCAACTAAGGTGAAAGAGCGGCACCGGCTCTTCTGACCAAGTTCTCTTAAAGGGGCAGGGCACGTTGCACACAAATCTTGAAAACTATAATACAACCATACCAAAAACAAATTAAACCTTAAACATAAATAACAATAACTTAAATAGATTAATACCAACCTAAATAAACAGGGCTACTTTGATTTTATGCTTCTTTTACCACCAAGAATGTCTGAATAGTTTTGTCATTTCTGTAAGATTAAAGAGCATCTGAACAGGTCGTTTAAGTTGTGAAAAAATAAAGGGATGATATTTTAAGGGTTACTTCTCGTCTTGTTTCGGAAGGGGGTGCGTCCCCGCCGGCGGCGCTTTAGTATCCTGATGGGCCCCAAATAACCGGAATTGACTTTATATGAAACACAAAATTGGGTTTCCACTCATTTCTATTTTCATCCCTTTTCTCTCATTTCTTTCCCCCGTCTTATAAGCGGGTCTAAACAGAATACCACAATCTCACAGCTGAACTAGGGGGGTCGTTCTAAGCGGATCGACTTATAAACAAGTAAATACGGTAATTGTATTTTGATGTGGCTGTGTGCTTTATAATCCGGCACCTTGATCAAAAAGACACAAACAAATGAAAAAAATGTAATATTTTACGCTTTTGACAGATGTGTAAATAAAATGCCATTTATTCTGCATTTGACCGACTACTAACCACAAGTCTTAAAATGTATTCACATTGTCTTGTTTAAATTGACTGTGCGTTTTATAAAGCGGTCCCTCACATTATAAAAATATAAAAATACAATATATATTTGCTTTTGTAAAATTTTAATATCGAAATAGTAATAAGAACAACATTTTGTTTGGAGCTTTTGTGAGACGTTTCTAAGACCATGTCACCCCTTTCCACACAAAAACATTTTGATGCAGTTCAGAAATCGAACTGATCGATAACAATAGCAATGAAGAAACTTTATAAAGTGGGCTTGTCAGTATGGCCACAAGTAGACCAATTCTTACCAAATATATCTGACAATTTCTCACTCCGGTAGGACGGCAGAACCTGACGTAATTGTTTAACAGGTAGGAAAAATGATAGAACAGAGAAGTTCTTTCGCATAACGAGTGCCTCAATATGAGTCTGGTGTGTTCTCGGACGTGATTGGATGAATCGTGCGTCCATAAAAATGCTCACTGTTCTGGGTGATCTTCTGGATGTTGGAGCTGCATGTCTGAATCAGGCCGGTGAAGTCCTGCGGCGGTGACTGCTGACCTGTCCGTCCGTAGGCCGACATCTTCCCAGGGTGATGGAGACAGTGACTCAGTCTGGAGAAGAGACATGCGTTAGATGATCATCACATCACTGCGCGCGGGACATGACGGGTCTGTGGCGCGCGAGGAACACGCGCATGCGCATGTATGTCATAGCAACTGGCTTTAATCTTAAGCTCGGGTGTGGAGATTTACGTTATTCGCGTTCACGAGCGTGTGTGTGCGTGTCAAGCGCAGCCGCTTCGAGTCGAGACCCGCATCCTGTATTTACGTCACAGCGCGTTAGCGTCAAACTACGCCGCTACTGCACGAGCCAAGAGAGCGGGAAAACCTCATCTAATGCATCAGAGTTGAAAACAAGCCAGAACAAATAGTGACATTGAGTCGCGCGAGTTTGTTTAACTATGGAAAGCTAACGGACTTACTTCAGACCAAGGCCGCTCCTCACTGGCGACTTCCGGTTGGAGGCCGTTTTGTACTTCCGGAAAGAGGCGGGGCGTTCAGATCACGGGATCGCTCGGCTGGGTAAACAATGCTCTATTGTGTCCGTGTGACTCTTCATCAATGTTGGGAATGTTTCTTTAAAAATGTAATTGAGTAAAACAAATAATAATTGAGTTAGTAATTGAGTTACGACGTTATAAAAGTAACTAATTACTAAGGAAGTACTTAGTTCTTTTTTTATTTGTCAAAAACTCTCAGTATTAAAAATGCTGTGATAAAAATTTTATGAAATGGACACTTAATACACTATTATTATATTGCACACTAATCTACACTATTTTAATATTGCTGTGGGATAATGTGTGAGACACCAATCAAATTCAACATATTTTTGTAAATATTACATATTTTAATAATAATATTATTATTAGCATAGTGAATAATAAAACACAAACGATGCTTTATAACTTAATTATTGCACAGACCACAGCTGGTCAGCACATAATGGTCTAAATATAAATTATGCTTCTTAATGAATGTGCCAAAAATAAACGAATAAAACTGACACACAACTGGTAGACACACTGTACTTTCTTTCTCACAAAAGCAAACAGTTTGTTCAAATGTACCAAAATTATAAAATAATAACACAAACGTTACAATTTCTAGTGCAAACTAAAATGAGATGTAAACAGGAAATAGAATAAATCTCCATGTCCACCTCTTCTGCTCATCGCTGACTCCTGGTGGTTATTGTGTGCAACTGTGAACCGCACTACTCTGATTCCGGTTGGTAAATGATGGACATTTGATCTAAGCCAATCATCACGTTCACAGACACACTAATCTGTCCCGCCTCCCAAACACACACACTAAAGAAAAAAAAAACGCTTCAGTGACCACAATTACAGTAACTAATTTTACAGTAATGCCACATTTTTGTCAGTAATGGTAACGGCGTTGTAACGGAGGAAACAGTTAATTTGAACAAAACAATACTTAAATTGAACGTAAAAGTCAACAACTTATCGATTTAGCCATATAGTGTTTAGCACGTTCTGTTGACAATGTGCATAAAAAGCACACTACAAAAGCACATTAGTTTAAACGCGCGTTACCATTTCGGGATTTTTGGGAGCTGGAGTAAATCCAAATTGTGGTTCTAAAGGCAGGACACACACCCTTTCGTGGTAGAACCAATCACAGCACAGACACGTACGTTTACACTAGCTCTCATTAATCCTGACTCTAGTTCTCCCATTTGCTTTCACACTGTGGCAGGAAGCAAGAGACCTGAGGCCTGTACTATGAAGCTGGATTAGTTGGCTAGCCAGGTAAGTTTAGGGTTAGTTTGTGCCAATCCTGGGTTTTGGGTGCTATGAAAGTAGCTCAGCTGTGATCGGTGTTCATCGCCATAGTAACTGACGCTACACAGCTAACCTGCTCCGGGGCAGGTTATGTTCTGGATTTGAGATCGCAGACTGATAACTGACCAATTAGGTGCGAGTAAAGCGACATGTAGGTGACGCAAGTAAGTTTCAGTGTCTGTTACAATGTCTTGTCCTTTTCTTGCAAATCCTGTGGATATTGGCGCACAAATTGTTAGACGAGCACTTCGCAGAGAAAGAGTGTTTAGGGA
>SOMO01000091.1:175632-188279 GCA_028128575.1 Paedocypris carbunculus
GCTCCCGCTGTAAAACAAAAGGTGATCGCAAGTTTTTCCATAGCTGCTCCAAAACTTTGGAACAGCCTACCCCTCTACATCAGAACATCCGCGTCACTAGATGTTTTTAAATCAAATTTAAAAACGTATTTTTACTCACTGGCTTTTGACTGATGCTGTTTACGTGTATATGAGCTTGGTGTTAAATTGTTTAACTAATCTATATTTTAACTGTTCTCATTTTATCTGTTCTGTCTCTTGTTTTTATGAGTTTTATCACGATGATGAGATTTTATTATTCTTTTATTATTCTTTTTTATCGTTGTTCCTTACCTTGTACAGCACTTTGGATCAACCACGGTTGTGTTTAAATCTGTGCTATATAAATACATTTAAATTGAATTGAATTGAATTTCTTGCAGGATTTCACTGAACATATCTGACAACGAGGGTCAGATCCGTCTTGGTCTTCACGCCGGTTCTGTGCTTCAATGCTGCTGTGCTGCTTTAACTCCTCATCTAAATAATGCTCTTTATAACGCGGATCAAGTACAGTCACGATGAAGTGCAGAGGATTCAAGCATATTTCTACGGATTGTGCGCTGGCAGACTTTTCATAGTTTTTACCATGGTATTTGCGCGCTTTAGGGCTGCGATAAAAGGAATAGCATCCGCTACAGGTGCATCAGATGAGCTGATCTCTTTAGTTTGCTGCTCAAACGGAGTAAGAAGAGAGAGAATGTTCTCTATTAAGAGCCACTGGTGTGAAGTGATTGTCGCGGGGAGATCGTGATCTGTGTTATGCTGCCAATGCTCACGTGCAACTCTCGCGGTCTCAGCTTACGGCATCAACTTTCACCCGTGTTGTTTCGGTGATAAAAGTGTTTCAGCCGAAAACCGAAAATGCCATTTTTGGCCATTTTCGGTGGCTGAATATTCAATACATCCCTAGTTTCTACTCATTTCTATCTATTCACTTTTCTCTCATTTCTTTCCCCCATCTTGTAAGCGGGCCTAAACAGAATACCACAACCTCACAGCTGAACTGGGCGGGGATTGACTTATAAGTATTTCCAGTTTATTTGTGATTGCTTCTCACTTGAAATGTGTTTATTTTTACGTGCATAATGGAAATCCCGGCACCCTGGGAAAATTGCTTATAGTCGCGTAAATATGGTATTAGTGAATTATTCAACTGTGAATAAATTCAGTCGTATTTACCTGAGCCATGTAATGAGCGTTGATGGCGCTGTAGTCATAAGCCGACCAGTCGTATGCGGCACCGTAGCCAGAGTATTGTGGGTAATAGTACTGGGCGGCATGGTAGTCTGGTGTGTGATAATACCAGTTCTTCTCCGTCGTCACGTCTGTTTTTATCCTGGATGAGAAACGTTTCACACATTATTTGACATTCATTCGTTTGCCAAAAGTTTTTGTGATAAACACTGATGAAAATAAAACCATCATTGGGAATCTACAACAGACAGAACGTAATTTTCCAAGAAACGAACAAAAATGGGTAATTTTCGTTTAATTTAATATTATTGGTAATCCTTACATTTTCATTCCAAACCTTATTTTTCACTTTTTGTTTTTCATTGACATTTCAGCACTTGACCAGAAAACCACTCGCTATTTTGTGCATGTGTATACAAAATATAAACTTTGCTAAACTGATCTTCCACTTCCTGGTCAAGTAGCTGCCAATCACACTGTCACCAGCCAATCAGAGTAAGGGCCGCCCCCACATGAAACTAGTGCCGAAAGTTGAATCGCAAAAATCTGTAAAGGCACGAAAAAAATCTGATTCTGATCTGAAATTCGCTCAGAACTTGAGCCTGGTTATTTCAGGGTTCTTACACTTACGGAAAGATAAAATTCAAGTTCAGGATTTCCAGCACCATACAGTTGTGGTAAAAGCTATATTTAAAACTATGCCTAAACACAACCAAATTAAACATTACCATTTGGGGGGAATGTTTTGTTGTATTGATGTAAAAAAAATATACAATACATTTTAGTAGACCTTACTAACATTACAGGCAAAATTTGTATTCTAACTTTATTTAAAGAGATTAGACACGGAGAGAGGCATCTGTTTTAGTTTGTAAATGTTGTAACGCTTTCCCACGGGTTTCCATTCTATGCACTTTTAATCAGACCTGGATCATAGTGATCACAAGCTGCTTATTCACAGACTCACTGCTTTCTCTCTCTTTTTTCATTTTGAATGCATGCTTAAATACAAGCAAACACTACTATATGTTTAATAAAACATACTAAAATCTGAAAATGCGAACGAAAGAACAGTCAAAAGACTCGTCTAATACGGAAACCGCAAGCTCCGCCCAAGTTCGGGTCCGGTCCCGAGGACGTGCACTTATCTGGATTCCACTGTAGAATTTAATTTTCAAGCACTTCATTTAAAATTCAACACATTGTTGAAATTCAAATATTTTCAAGGATTTCAAGCACCCGTAGGAACCCTGTTATATTCACGTAATTATGGTCCCTAGTCCCAAACTGGGAAACTCACTCACTTTACTAAATTCAAGTTCAAGTGTATTTATATAGGAACTTGAACTTGAATTTCCCTATCGACCACAAGGAGGTTGTGGTCCAGCGGTAGGGGACTTGGACTGGTGTTTTTAATTTGGTTTATAGAGCGCTTTTCTTAGTTCGAGACCAACACAAAGTCGCTATGCAAATTAGGGAAAATGTCCATTATTTATCTGTATTCAAAAATTAGGGAAAAAAAGAGCCTGTTAAAAAATAACTCTTACATTTTACTCTTACATACTAGACTTACATTTTGTTGGTGGCCAGACTGAGGCGTAAAGGCTTCTTCCCGAGTCCCAGCATCCCCTGCAGCTCCGTCACGGCGCGTTTCTGCTCCGCCTCGATGTCAAAGCTCACAAAGCCGCAGCCCCTGCGAACAGCGACACTTAGCGGCCGAAGGACACGTGTGTGAAGAGCGAGTCGGCTCTTACTTGGACACGCCGTTGCTGTCCATATTGACCTTGGCGCTGCAGCAGGAGGGGAAATGGTAGTGGAAGAACTCGTACAGCATGCCCTCGTCCACTTCAGGCGTGATGTCACTCACAAAAATGGAGAACGTATTGCTGCGAGGAACGGAACATCGTTAAACGGACAATTCAGCCACGTCTGCAAATCGTTCAAAAAACGACAATTTTTTTTAATTATAAAAAGTGTATTTCATACCGGTTTTCAAAACTCCCGCTGGTGGCGCGACTCAGCTTGAACCTTTTAGGCTGTGGAAGAAACGTGAGTGTGAGGGAAGTAGCTCAATAACACAATTATCGGCCCATTTCCTTCACTATCTGCGACAAAGATCTTATTCGAATATGGGAAGAACACTGGACACCCCGATCGCTCAGCATTAGAAAAGTTACTAATGTTTACCAAGCCACTATTTGTTATATGGACACTATAGACGCGCGTTTATATATTTTTAGTGGTAGACAATTAGAGAAATTGTTCACTGGCCCGACTATCAAAACCACTGGCCCAGGTCGACACGTTGTGTATTGATCCCAATAATCGCAAAAAATAAAAAAATACTGTTTGCTTGAACAACATGAAAATCATTTAATTTGTTTAATGTAGGTTCACTGCAAAGTGCAGCAAAACTGAGCAAAAACAAAAGTGCAATTCTCTGCCTTTTCTTTTCGTATTCTCTTTTGCTTTCCCTCAATTCCTCTCGTGATTTTTTTTTCTTCCTTCCTGAAACATGTAACATAGAACCGGCATGTAACCGGCTGGAGTTTGTGCACATTCGACCATTGGCCGCTTCATGGACTAGAGCGAGTGGGAGGTATGATCCAGTGGTCGGGGACAGGGACTCGTGTCTGAGAGGTTGTAGGTTGAGAGGTCCCTAGTGGCTATATTAACAATCACACACACTGTAGATATGTGATATATATATATATATATATATATATATGTGTGTGTGTGATGTATGTGTACGGCATACATGTGAGATCTGTGTATGTGTGTGATATATGTACGTCATATATGTGAGACCTGTGGGGTGTCGAGCTGGATGTCCTGCAACAGTTTTGACAGGTTTCACGGTTTTGGATGTTCCTTCATTGGGCCATCACGATGACGGCGAGAGCGTGTCAGCGGACAGCCGATGACCCGGATGAGGATTGAATACTCTCGGTGGGTCAGGATTTGCGTGAAAACGTTGGCGTTTGCTCACCACGCGCCTCTATATTTGTTTGTGCTTACCGGCTTATGCCGGCTTTGTTGGCGGCAAAGGGTTTTTTTCCGCACGGCGGGGTTTTATAGTGTTCCCAAGTGTAATGTCGAAGTGAACGTTCTCGAAAGGGTACTGTCTAGGTTACATATATAACCCTTCGTTCCCTGAGAGATAAGGGAACGGTAGACATTACACAGGACGCCATGCGAGAAAAAGAGCAGGGTTGTTCTTGTTCAGGAACGATTTTGACAAACTAGCGCACAGCGCGCCCAATTAAAGAGGATGGCCACGTCAGCATATGTCTCTGCGTTATTCAATATGACTTCAGTGATTTCTGGAGGAAACGGGATTTTCCCAAGTGTAAAGTCTTCCGTATCCTTATCTCTCAGGGAACGAAGGGTTACATACGTAACCTAGACAGTTATGTAGCCTATAATGACTGTGGCCAATCCAAGCTACAATGTACATAGTCTATAATTGTAGAGTGACCATATATTTTGATTTCCAAAAAAGAGGAAAACCGGCGCGGCCTCGACAAATTTTAGACAGGCTTCTCGGAGGTTGATGAATATGCTTTAATATGCTCCAATGGTGCTAAACTATAACTTCTGTAGTAAAAATAAATAAATCAGAAAAACTTAAATATGTAACAATTTTAGTCTGACTTTTTTCCACAATAAATAAATAAATTAATAATATGAAATGAAGTTCTAAATACCAACTCTTTTGTTTGAAAATCCAGCTTCAACAATATATCTAATAATAACTATCATGTCTCTATTAGTGAACAGTGGGCAGTTGTCATTAAAACGCTTTTATTTGACAGATAGTTTCAATGTATTAGTTCATTTTCCGTTCTCAAATAATTTAAAGCTCGGGTGGCGAACCTACGTACACGTGTAAAGGTCCTTTGAAAAAGAGGGAAAAGCGGACATTATTGTGAATTTATAAAATCCGCATCCGAATGTCTGGGGAAAAGACGCTTGGCAACCCACTTATTAACAACATTAATAAGTGTTAAAAGTATGGTAGACAAAGCGATTTTCCTCCAAATTCTATGAATAATTTGGGTATATTTGATATCAGACGCAATAGGAGTGGGATGCACCGAAATGAAAATTCTTGGCCGAAGCCGAAAACCGAAAAAGAAGAAAACCTGGCCGAAAACCTGAAAGAATGGCATTTATTGCTATGATGGTGTACTAACTTTACTAAAACTAAGGCATTGCAATTGCATACATTAATAATGAAGTTTCAAAGAAAACAAGAAACAAAATGTGTTACAAATAAGCAAATATGTATCAAGTTAGTATAAAGACTCAATAACTCAAGAGTATAAAATATAATTCAAACTAAAATGTTTAACTTGACCTACTGGCCTGCTAAAATGTTGTCAAATTAAAAGTTCCTCCATTAAAAATTGCATTTAAGTTTAAAGTGCATTCAGAACAAGTGCAAAGGATACAACAGTTTCTCTGCAGGTCTTAATAATAGTATAAAAGGGTTTCTGTTGAGCTTGTCATCTGACTGATCTCAATCTTTGAGAAAGACTGTATTTGTAAATAAGGCCAGTGGATAAACAAATATACATCTTGCAGAAGTATACAATCTGTCACATATAAAGTAGCCTAAAACAAAATAGCCTACGTACTAGTATTATTGGAGGTACTTTCTTGCAGGATTTCACTTAACTTTTCAGACAACGAGGGTGCACTGCAAAGCCTTCATCTGGTGCTGAGAGATGAGTCTGTTTTCTGCGCTTCTGCTCTCGTCTTGGCTTCTTCGCGTCTAAATAATGCTCATCTAAATAATGCTCTTTATAACGCGGATCAAGTTCAGTCGCGATGAAGTGCAGAGGATTTGAACATATTTCTACGGATTGTGCGCTGACAGACTCTAAGCACAGAGTTTTCATAGTTTTTACCGTGGTATTTACCGTGACTTTTGGGCGCTTTAGAGCTGCGATAAAAGTAATAACGCTAGAGATGCATCAGATGAGCTGATCTCTTTAGGTTGCTGCTCAAACGGAGTAAGAAGAGAGAGAATGTTCTCTATTAAGAGCCACTGGTGTGAAGTGAATGTCACAGGGAGCTCGAGCTCGGGTGCAGCTCTCACTGTCTCTGCTTACGTCATCAACTTTCAGCCGTGTTGTTTCGATGAAAAAAGTGTTTCAGCTGAAAACCGAAAATGCACATTTTGGCCATTTTCGGCCGAAAATTTTCGGTGGCCGAATATTCGGTACATCCCTAAATAGGACTATGTAAACCTGCGTTTTATTAATTTTGAATGACTTACCACACAATACTATCCTACTTTCTGGCCATAAAGCGCAGAGGACATTGTCGTTGCTGTTTTCTTTCTCTTCCCAGGTCAAGGCGAGGTGTTTTTTTTTTAATTGCTAGTGCTATTTTTTGATGTCGACATTTCTTTTGTGTTTACACAGAGGTCGCATTTCACCACAATGTTCTTGTTTTTTTACAAAACTGAAACAGTGCGCATAAGTTACAAAATACAACGCTGCTCCAGCGAAAGGCGAATGAATTACCCGTCAATTTACAAACAGGAAATATAAAATGTTTGATTTATTGTGTTGAAAGTGAAAGATTTGATATAACGCAAGCGCTACTTGGATGTAACAAGTAATATATTACTGAAAATTTTATAAGTAATAAGTTACACTACTGCGTTACAGCAAAAAGTAATATATTAGTGTAATATGTTACTTTTGTAACGCGTTATTCCCAACACTGTATGTAGATTTAATCGCTTAAAGAATAATAAAAAAAATCACCGGGTGCTAAGAAGGCGGAACGCAGTAAGTATTATTTTTAACGCGAATGCGCATAGCGCGAGGACAGATTTTCTCCTGGGTAGGAAGATATCCGACAACACCGGAAGTTGTGACTTACCGGAGCAGAACCGGGCAACGGCTTCCCGTTCACTTTACGAAGGCAACGTTCCACTGAGATCTCGTCCACCAGCTCCACAAACCCGTATCCCACCGCTTTTCTGGAGAAAACAAAACGAAAACGTCACAAATCTGAACAGTCATGCGCACAAACACGCGGTCATTACCCCGTGACTTTATCTCGAATCACTCGGACTTTCCGCACAGTTTCCCCCATTTTGGAGAAAGCCTTCGTGATGAAGTCTTCATCCATGTAGGGGTCCAGCTGAAACACACAATAAATCAATATTAATAGCCGAGCTGTTTCGCGTAAAAGTCGAGTTATTGACAATCGAACTCACGTTGCCCATCCAGAGGCTGCACATTTCGCTTCCGCGTGTTCCGTCGAGTCATTCGAGGGACTTCGGTTGATATTTAAATCTTTTCGTGAGGCGATTCTCTGTTTGATTGCATCCAAAAACAAGCAAACATATATTTAGAGATAGTTTTAATAAAAAAAGGATGGACGTTCCTTGGTTGCTTCTTCGTTTGAAGGCGAGCGGGAGAGAAACATCACGTGTTTCCTCAAAAGCCGCGTTTTCCCCGCAGTGACACCTAGAGGAGCCAGGCCGCGTGGAACTTTCTGGAACACCGGGATCATACAAGTGGCAGCTGTGGTCCAGCGGTTGGGAGTTTGGTAGGTTGTATTAAAACTTAGCACACTCTACGTAAAAAGTGATGTGGTAGTAAAATAAACTACAAAACAACAACCTGAAATGAGAACGGCTTAAAATTATTTTAATCAATTCACTTTTATTTTCACATGATCACCACAGCAAAAGCTTAGGTGCAAACTCCAGACTGTGCAGACTTACAGTGCAAATTACAAAATACTGACAAGGCAAGATACAATTACAATAATAGTAATAAGTACAAATTAAATGCTTTAATTTGAGTGCTTAAAATTTTACATTTAGTGCAAAAAATTATCCTTTTTGTGTGTAACTTCACTGAATAGTTAAATCTCGACAGTGTCCATTAATTAATTTAATTAAAATACTATATATAGTATTTAAAAAAAACAAATTAAAAAATAAATTCTGAAATTAGTAGTTTACTTGAATTTTTGCATGATTTGGTAATGCAAGTAAATCCCCTTTAATTATTGTGTTAACACAAATAGAATTTGTTTAACAGCGTTCTTTCAAATCTTTAAAAAAATTTAAATGTATTCATTTATTTAAAAAAATGTATTCATTTTTACCTTTGTAAATATTTAATTGTCAAAACTCACTCACATATATCAACTCAACATTTGTAAATCTAAGGGTTTCTCACTGTTTGAGTCAAAGCCAAAATAAATAATTGACCACCGTGTCTTGTGTTTCTAGTCTAGAGGTTCAAAGACCGGCCGTAAACATTGATTATCTGAGACTAATCGTGCACGAGACTAACACTTTTAGCTTTTCTTTCTTATTACACATCTTATTGCATTGTACTTCAAGTATTTCTATCTCATTCTATTTTATTATTCGTTTTTTTATTTTATTGTTCTTTTATTGCATTCTACATCTTTATTACATTCATATCGCATTTTATGTTATATATATATACACACACACACACACACACACACACACACAGGTATATTATAACATGTACAGTATGTATATGTACATGACTAATTAGATTTTTTATCTGGACACAAGCAGGAGACACGTCTTCAGGTGGAAAAGGTTTTTTTATTTGCACTCGTGTCAGACCCATACATCACAATCTCACAATCTTCTTGGAAGACAACGGCTTTTTCTTCGCCTAATTCAAATGCTTTTTGTTTTTTGTTATTATTATTTTGGCCAGAAGATTATTTTGGGCATCGGTCCAAAAGCAGAGCAGCGCAGAACACACAGAAACACGAAACGCACACGTGATGAAGCAGGAGACGGGAAGCGTGTCTTCCATCACCAGCATCGAATCTTAAGACCGAAGTACCACGAAGTTTTGCAACTAGAGACGAATGATCGCAAGTTGAGACGAACGAGACTCAACTTCAACTTTATTGTTGCCAACCGTGTGAGTCGCATCTAAAATGGCTAAAAAAATATATGTTCTGTAAAAGATGCCACGTGCTCAGATCCCGTTGTTGTTTTTCGAAATGCGTGAGGAAGAGCGTCGGAAATGATCAGAAGCAGGTAAACAAGGAGTGCAAAAGCTGTAAAACTTCAAATAGTTTAACGATAAGACGTGGAAGTTTCAGATTCCGTCGGAATGTTCAGAAGAACACGTACACGCGTTGGCACAATGTGTTGGATTCCGAAGTGTGTTTGGAAATGTCAGTGTGTTTTTAAGCATCGAGAGAAACCTGTGTGTGTGTGTGTGTGTGTGTGTGTGTGTGTGTAAGTACCGACACAAATCCTCCTCGCGTGCTGAAGAGAATTTCACAACCGGTAGAACAAAAGCAGCTAATTAACGAAACGTCTCGGGTTTCTTCGCTAAATGGAATGTAGAAGGTCGTTGACTGGATTAGTGACCACCATCACTGTAATCGCGATTCAGACAAATCAGCGGCGATTACGCAAGTGACGAACAGATACGGCAAAAAAGAAGAAGGGAAAAACACCCAGCATTTTTGGCATGTGGCAGCGGGAGACGGACAGTGCGGGTGTGGTGATGCGGGTGGATGCTACTAGGCGTGGCTCTCAGGCGATCTTCAGGAACTGCTCCACCGTGTCGTCCTCCACCGCATCGGAAAACATCTCGTAGTTCTAAAAGCATCAAACACAAGGTCATCAGTGGTGCGGTAGAGTTGATCAGGGCTGGCAATTAGTCGAAAAATACTCAAAATCGTTCACATTTTCCCAGGTCGACCATTTCAATTACCGTAATTACGCGAATATAAGCACCCCCTGATTTTTCAGGCACAAAATAAAAATTCTAAAAAAAAAAAAAAATATTTTTGTTTTTTACTTTACTGGTCCAACTACGTTAATATTCTCCTAAACATAGTGTTTTTTCTTTATTTAACAAACCTAACTTGTGAATTGTATCATTTTGATATTGTTTTACTTGAATGATAGATAACAAAAGTCGATTCTAGCAGTCAGAACTTTATTTCCCAAGTCTTTGCACCAATACGCACATGTGCAAAGCAACTGAGTGAGGCCCATCTAGCTCTCTGTTTATCCAATGCTGTGTGAAGAGAGTCGAAGGTTTATTATTAGTGATGCACCGAACTGAAAATTCTTGGCCGAAACCGAAAACCGAAAAAGAGGAAATCCTGGCCGAAAACCGAAATGCTGAAAGAAATTATGGCAATTGTTAGTAGCACCATTGCATTTAATGCTATGATGGTGTACTAACTTTACTAAAATCAAAACATTGCAAACGCATTAATTAATAATAAAGTTTCAAATGAATGAATAAATGAAACAAAATGTGTTATAAATTATGCAAATATTTATTAAGCATATTGCAACAATCTACTTTTCTTTCGGCTTTTCCCTTTTCAGGGGACGCCACAGCGAGTCATCCCTTTCCACCTCATTCTGTCCTGAGTATCTTCTACTCTGACCCCAGCCAACCTCATGTCCTCTCTTACAACATCCATATATCTCCTCCTGGGTCGTCCTCTTGCCTTCTTCCCTGGCAGCTCCATCTCCAACATCCTTCTNAGGTGATAATCTTGTGGGTCCAAAAAGGTGCAGACTCGGCTGTTATAAGCTGCTTTTGTCATAAAAAAACACCTTCAGACGTTGTTGTTGTTGTAATAATAATAACAATAATAATAATAATAACAGTATAGTTATTGTAAATATAATGATTGTATTATTGTTGTTATTATTATTATTATGTGCTTTGTCCAGTTAGCAAGGGGCCCCCAAGCAAATTCTGCCTAGGGCCCCCTGAAGGCTTGGGCCGGCCCTGGATAGATTAACAAACAGTGAATTTTAATATTATTTCCAGGTGTAGTGAAGTAAATCTCCAGTAGGGGGTGTGATGAACTTGCTACATCCATATATGGGCGTATTCCGGTTTTCTTTGTCGCACACTTCCCCATGTTCCACACTTCCCTTTTCCAAACCCCTTGAAACCTCACTCCTCCACCCCGCTTCTTCTCGTATTCTGTCTTACTACGACTGACTTTCATGCCTCTTCTTTCCAGGGCAAACCTCCACCTTAGGTCTTCCTCCACCTGCTCTCTACTCTCACTGCACATCACCACGTCATCTGCAAACATCATTGTCCAGGGAGATTTCAGTCTGACCTCGTCTGTCAACCTGTCCATCAGCATAGCAAACAAAAAGGGACTCAAAGCGGATCCTTGGTGTAGTCCCAGTCATCATTAGTTACAAGAGAAATAAAATAGTCAAGAAGGGCAGGAAAATCACCAGTTCTGGGCAAGTCTTGTTTAAAATTGTGGAAAAGTAGAAAACTCTTCCATTTTTTCAAATTTTCAATTTTTTTTTTTTTTANAACCTTCATCTTTGATAGTGTTGGATTGTGGTACCACCAGGTGTGTGGCATGGGCTTTCAAAACTAGAAAGACACCAACAAGTTCTAGAACAACACACTCCCTACGGGGATTGAACCTGGAACCCACCCATAGCAAGTCCAAAACACCACTAGAGTAAATTGAGTTTTTCACCTTAATGCAGAATACCGTAAGCCTATAATGCAATAATGTTAACTCGCCAGTATTTATAGTAATAATATCAATCATACTAATTAATAATACAACAATATTAACGTGTGCGAGCAAATCCACAATAGAAGACAAAGCGCTTGCCCTTGTCGCACATTATAATGACAATCCTGTAGAAGATTAGAACTGTGGGGGTCTTACGGAGACCCGGTTTAAGCCATTGTTGTTAACACATCGCTGTGTATTGATGTGTATTGACACGTTTATCTCCAAACAGCTGTGATCTCATGTACGCTTTGTGCCGCCTCCGGTGAAGGAACGGAGAGAATCTGTCATTTTGGCAGGTTACATGCCTAATCCACACAAGGGAAAGGTCAGATCTACGACTTTCCAATGGAACGTTCTAGCGTATCCCATCACCCGTTGCAATCAAAATGAATTCCTCTTCTTTAAGACGGATGCTCTGTTGCTTGGTTACGGTGCATGTCAAGATAGATGGATTGTGTGAGTGTCTACTTTGACTCCTTCATTGATCACATTCGCTCTCTGGTTGATCAATCAGTTCCTCGGTGTGTGTGTGTGTGCTGAAACCAGCAAGTGTCAAATTGAAAATCATCAAGCAATGCAACCTATGTATTGTCCTCATAAGCCATGGTTTTGGCATGTTTGTGTGTACTGTCCTCATAGTCCAGGTTTAAGTCATGTGTATGTGTGTAAATGTATAAGAGGTCCGGGTAAACATACACTGTCCTCATAATCTGGTGTTAGGAATGTGTGTGTATCATCCTCAAATGTCCTCGTATACCACAACAAGTCAGAAACTCCCACTTTTGCCTTGTCCTCACAGTCTTGTGGGATCTCTAAAATGGACAGCTCAAAAGGAAACCTGAGCAGACAGTATTCTTCCCAATGAA
>SOMO01000091.1:188406-200295 GCA_028128575.1 Paedocypris carbunculus
TTCTCTTCCCATCCACACCATGGTAGTACAGTTTGTATCCTCCTCCAATACTACGTGCTTTGATGCCCTTCCACCTTGTCTCTTGCACACACACAGTACATCTACCTTCCTTCTCTCCATCATGTCTGCCAGCTCTCTGCCTTTCCCTGTCATTGTGCCAACGTTAAGAGTCCCTATTCTCAGGTCTATGCTCCTGCCCTTCCTCTTCTCTCTCTGTTCACGCACCCTCCTGCCTCCTCTCCCTCTTTGACCAACAGTAGCCCAATTTCCACCGGCACCCTGTAAGTCAACAGTACCGGTGGCGGTCGTTGTTAACCCGGGCCTCGACCGATCCGGTATGAAGTTTCTTTGAACGACTCGCATGGTTCGGGTTTTGACAAGTTTTACGCCGGATGTCCTTCCTGACGCAACCCTCTCTATTTATCCGGGCTTGGGACCGGCACAGAAGTAACTGGCTTGCAACCCCTGCGGCTAGATTAAGCATATTGCAACAATTAAGAGAATAAAATATAATTCAAACTAAAATGTTACATAAAACAATACATAAACAATAATATACATGCCTACTGGCCTGCTGAAAGGTTGTAAAAATAAATGGTCTTCACACACGTATTGTAAAATCAAATGGAGCATATATTTACAATGTTATCTAACTTAGGACATAAAAGCCGTGCTACTTTTATATATAAGCGAGTTTATACATGTTTAAGTGCTTTCAAATCTCTCTCTCTCTCTCTTTGTTTGTTTGTTTGTTAGTGCTAAGCGGTCGTGGTTTGTAGTCTTGGTTTGTTGTAATATAAAATATTGTACTGTATTTAAATAAATTTTACGTCTTCCAGTGTTATTTTGTTTCTGTTCAGTGTCGCTGTGTTTCTTTTTTTTTTTTCTGTTATTGAGCTAATAAAAGCTTATACTGTAGCACCTCTGTCTACAGTCCATTGTTTAACATTATATAGATGCACACGCGCTGCTGCATAAAGACAACATTTTTCTGTTTATTTGTGATTGTTCCTGACTTGAAATAGAAATGGGCGCATATATTTGAAAGCGGTGATTATAAGATCAAAAAATATTTATTTTGTTAATATCTCCTTAATTACGGTTTGCTTAAACTTTCCATTTAAGAAAACATGGACATGAGCCGCTTGACTTATACATTAAATGAAAACCGCGGTCTTCGTCGTTTGGACACATTTTTTCTATGAGTGTAGACGATGCGGAAAAACAGTTGGGATGCGCAAAAGGTAATGCGACAAATGTGTAACTTCTCGTCGGAGCCGAGATTTTTAGTTTAGGTGGAAACATTGTTACATGCGTTATGTGACCTGCTGAAACCTGAAAAGGTTAAACACGCTCGCGTGTAAATTCATGTTTTTATCGTGACATGACACGATCACTAAGATAAGATCACCTTCGATTGAATGACTTCGATTTTCATTATGACAATCAGCTGTTTACATTAAAACATTTGTTTATATAAGATGCAAGAAATGCAAAGGACATCCTTCGAATATCTATAAATATTAAGAGTTATTTCATTTATAAGAGAACTGCTCTTTCTATGTAAACAAGAAAATAATAAAAATAACTTATTCTGTAATTTATTTTTGCTTTTTCTTGATTAGGAAGTGATCTTTTGGCTTATTTCAGTCGTTGACGTTCATGTGCGTATATAATGTCCTTCAATTATTTTAAAAACAAGTAATTGTACACTCTATTCAGAAATCTCTCACTTTCAATGCAGCATATGTACTGTACAAAACTTGTCAGTAAACTATGGGGCATAAAACGTAAATAAATAAAATCATTCATCGTAATTGTGTTAAAATGTTCAATTAATCGAGATTTAAATTTTGGCGTAATGGCCCAGCCTTATTACAAACAGTAAATTAACTTCATTTTAATAATAATAATTTATTCATTGAGAATTAAAAAGGAAAAAAGTCTGAAGTTAAAAGGCTGTGTGTGTGTGTGTGTGTCCTCACCCCACAGTATTGGTCATCGTTAAATATCTGGGGAGGGATTGCTGTGGGGTTGCCAGATTTGCTCCTCATCTCATCGCGGACCTGACCACCAACCGCGATATCAATCAGCTCGTACTGAATGCTCTTGCTGTCCAGAACGCGGATGACTTCAGCCTGCTGAGACTTGACCTGGAAATGGTCGACATGAGAATAAAAGTCTTAGTAATATTAATATCAACGTTAAGAAATAAAACAATAAGTAAAGATATGGCAACGCGGCCAGTGATTGTAGTCATAATACACCAACTGCAGATGTAACGATTCCAGATTTTCAACAAACAGAAAAAAATTACCTGTTTGTTTGTAATTATTCTGTAAAGTGAGATTCTGAGAAGTGTAGACCATTCGTAGAAATTTAGGGGAGAACGTAAAGATTTACAGGAAAAAAAAAAAAAAAAAAAAACATTGAAAAGTGATTTTAAAAAAGCACCGAAAGAGCAAACTAGCATTCTTGACCTGTTGACAGCGGTGCTTGAGTAGAGTACACTTTAGTAATTTTTATAAATATTTTGTACTTATTAGTATTTTTGCCTACTTTGTACTTGGTACCAAAAATTTAAGCAACTTTTAAATTCACGCAGTCCCAATAAATTCACGCAATCAATAAAGTACAAGTACTAATACAATTAGTATTAATTTACAAACAACCTAATTTACAAACTCATTCTTGAAATGTCGACAATATTCTATTATTTCAATAAACACATTAGTAATACCTGCATTTCGAAATGTGTTATTTATTACATGGACTGTAACGTATCTAGGGGACATGGACTCATGTCCGAGAGGTTGCAGGTTCTAATCCCCCCTACCATTGGCAACGAAGTGTCCTTGGGCAAGACATCCCAGACTTGCCCCCCGGGCACCACGGCTTAGGCTGTCCACTGCTCCGGGTTGTGTGTGTTCACTTCACTGTGTGTATGTGCACTTTCACGGATGGGTTAAATGCAGAGCACCAATTCAGTATGGTCCCTTGTGGCCATATTGCCGTCAACTCACTTTCCTTTCCTTTCCTAACCATAAACTCAGAGCCAGCTCGAGGCATACGCGGACTACGCTGGTGCGTGGGGCCCCGCGTGAACCAGGGGGCCCCCAAGAGTACATTAATTATACCGGAAATGTTTTAATTTTAAATATTATTCTATATGCAGGACGTCGTTAAGCGGGCGAAAGTTAGAAAGCTTTTAGGAGCCATCGGCCATCATTAACACCGCTTTTCCGAGCATTCGACACCCCTTCTCTAGTTAACAATGTGGTACAATCCATCTGGTGCGCGTCAGATCGAAATTTGAAAGTTATAATTATTATTATGTGCTTTGTCCAGTTAGCAAGGGGCCCCCAAGCAAATTCTGCCTAGGGCCCCCTGAAGGCTTGGGCCGGCCCTGCATAAACTGTAGCTCTCGAACAGAAATCACCCGCTGATCACGTGACCGTGAGAATACGACGACAATCGACGAATTATTAAAATTTACTTTGCCCCCAACTAAAAATAATTTAAACGCTTGATGTCACACATGTGACCCGTAGAACGACAAACGAGCGAAAAAAGCACATTTATTTGAAACAGATGTTTAGAGACGTCCGTTTATTTCAGTCAGAAAGTTGGCGACACGATCGTCTCGGGCACGCGCCACCGTTTGAACCGGTTGTTGTTGGTCGCTTATTTACGCGCTGGACTCGGTGAACCGACGCGATCGTCCGTGCGTCCGTGTTTAAACAAGCCGTTACTTCCGCCCTGAGCTGCAAGTCCCGCGTCCCTTTAAACGCACAAACGCGTAGTTGTTGAGTTCTCCCGGACAAATACTGTATCGCGATCCGTTTATACTCGTTCGGATACATTGAGCCGCGCATCCGTGCCGATAATTGATAACCGTCCATCGGTTCGTCGTACACGAGAGACGGGACGTGAGTTGGGTGTGTCCTCGGGCATAATCCTTGATTTGACGCGCGTTTTTTCCGACGCGTCGCTCGGAGTCCGGCGACCTGGCGGCTGTTCTTACCTCTCGGGAGGCAGTGACGGTTGTGTAGTACAGCTTGATGACCATCGTGACTGATCGAACGCGGCTTTGAGTATCCGGAGCTCAGTTATCTTTCCTCGGCTCTCGCGTCTCTGAACTCCCCGATCGCTGATTTAAAGACACAGCGCGCTATTTTTCAAACCGGAAGTGAACTCTGCGCCACAAAAGGCGAATTTGGTTCATTGTTCGTTTTAGGCGACTGCTGTAGTTACCTTTTTTGGGGTCTTTCTGTCCACGTTTATTTTTTCAATCCGGTTACTGTTGTATTTAAAACCAAGCGTAAAGTTCTGTAACCATAGCAACAATTGCCTGTTCTCGTCTCTAGCTACTAGCGCTAAGCTATTAGACTTTTCTACGTAAAGATTGATATTTCTTGACATGTAGAGGTGCATTAGGATAATTCGATTAAATGCAGGCATATTGCACAGTTTCTAAGCATCTTTTGGTTTTCTTTTGTGTAGTTTGATCTTGGCAAAGACTATGGTCAGTTATTTTAAAAGAACTTTCACACTCACAAACCGTCTTAAAGTTGATTAAAGATGATTACATAAGATATACAACACACACACCTACAAACAAACACACTTACCAACACACACACACACACACACACACACANAATAATGAGTATTTGTAGGGCGCTTTTCACAGTTTTAACTGTCTCAAAGCGCACGTGTAAATATGTAGGAGAATTGTTGCTTTTTATTCAATTTATCGTCTGGATTGTTGGTGTTAACTATGTGGCCTCGGTTATGACAAGACAAAGACAAAGAGCAGTGAGCAAGCACATACGCGACAGTGGCCAGGTAAAAAAAACCTCTTTAACGAGGAAAAAACCCTGGGGAGAACCCGGCTCACTGGTGCCAGTCTCCTCCGGCATTCTACCACTACAAAATCAATGCGTTGGTTGTTCCGCGTCATTTTTAATGATGATTCTGGAACTAAGTTTCCCTCCTCAGAGGGGAAAGAGGCACAAAAGCGAAAAACACACAAGACGCACACACAACACATTGACTTTTTGCAGTCAATTCTTCCAGTTCTGCTTTCTTGGAAACAGTCAAAAAGCTAAAAATAGCAATGAGAAGAGACGTTCTCTAAAATGAGAAACGTAAAAAGCAGTTTTACAAATCATATTGTTCCGATCACCAGCAACAAACGCACAAAACACCCGAGAGGAGAAGTGCGGCAGAACAACACTTTCCAAGCTTAATAGAAAACAAACAAGAAGTACTAGCTTTTCCAAATAAGGCGGTGTTTGATTCTAGAAGCTTCCTGTCAGGCGGTTTTTCACAACACCAACGTGCGAAGTGCATGGAGAGTGTTGTAAAGCGTAAAGTAGTCCAGATAACGGCTGACAGTAGTACACAACAACTGATGCAACGCTCGGTCTCGCAGGAGATAGTAACCACCAACACTCAGAGAAATACACAGTGCGTTAATTAGTTTTAAAATAAAAGCATCTTAAGATAAAATTTTGTCCATTAAATGATCAAAATTTACCCATAGAAATATACTACAGTGTTTTCCAATCTTATGACGCGAATTGGTTTTAAAATAAAAACATTTTATAAGATTAATTTTCCATTCAATTATCAGAATTTACCATTAGAAATATACAGTGCCCTCTCAAGGCGTACATTTTAAGATGAATTTTCTTCCATTAAATGATCAGAATTTAGTCAAAATCGATTTAAATAGACATATTTAAATGATCTATAATCTGAAAAGGCTGCCCACTGCTCCTGGTCTGTGTGTCACTTCACTGATGGTTAAATGCTGAACGCAATTAAGATACTGCCCCTAGTGGCCATGTTGACTCTCTCTCACTAACTATGGAGGTTTTATTTATTTAAACTTAGTGATCCTTTTGCCTTGAGTTGGTAGTTTCATCACCAGGGGCAGAAAAAAAAACAGCTTTCAGCTTCTGTTAACACGTGTCTTATCTTTGTCCCTCATTGATTCGCCCTTTATCAGATAATTGTTGGCTTTATCAGTTCACCTGTGTTAATCGCTAGTCTTTCGTGTGCTTTATTGCCAATTGCGTTAATTCCTCTCGCCTGATGTCTGAGATGTTCTCAGTCACTCTTGTCTAAAGTTCTCTAAAGTAAAAAATTTATTTTCTTCTGCCCATTTGTCTTGTGTTTTGGTGAATAACCCGCTATGTATTCTACAGAATGTCTGAAACAGACACGGCAAAGTATGAAACGCGTCTGAGGTGTGAAGTAATTGTCGTCATGTAGAGAGGAGAAGTTGCTTCTAATTTTGATACTAGTACAAAGTACAAAGTAGCCAAAAAAGTAACAAAGTCCATTTACTCAAGTACTGTACACCACTGGTCCGATTGCACATATTTGTATTCTAATCGCTAATTTTTAACAAACATGCTCCAGCACTAAAAATAATCGTGGAGTAGTGTGAAACCAGAATTTTTTCAACATTGAAGTTCACACTGACGCCAAGAGAAAAAAGTAAATATACTTTCGATTTTTTCATTTTAGTGTTTAAGATGCTTTTAGTTGTGCGCTAGTAGGTGTTTTATTGCTACATGCTTTCATCTGTAGTGGGTTTTCATTTTTTTGTCTTAAAATCTTTTAAGACATCCTTGAGCAAGTACATCCTAAAAAGTCCAAATATTTTCCATTTTTAATTCGGTGCCGTATTTACTCGAATATAAGCACCCCACTGGTTTCTCAGTCACAAAATAAAAATTATTTTTTTTTCTTACATTTATGGCAGAATTACGTAAATATTCCCTTCATAATACTACTTTTCCTTTATTTAACAAACCTAACTTGCAACTTTATCACTTCAATGTCGCTTGACTTGAATAATAGTTAAAAAAAAATCTTGAAAACTCCATCTCCCAGAACCCTTTGCGCCTCACTCATGTGAAGCGTCAGGTTCCCATGAGCCTTTGCACGCCAGAGTAAAGCTGAACTCTGCATTTGTTAGATGTAAATATCAGAACAGTATTGGTATTAGTGTTTTTCTCTGTGCAGCAGACAGAGCGATTTGATGTGTTTGACTCTGGTGTTCTTCGTTTTGTACTGGTTTCTTATGCGTGCTGGATTCGTTTTCAGGCGCCAGTTGTTAGCCGTTACCACGGATCTAGCGGATGCAATATGGTTTGTCTGTTCAAATATCAATGATTGTATGTAGTTTAATCTTACTTCTTCCCGTGTTATTTAGCCACTGTTAAGTGTCGCGGCGTGTCTAATGTTTCTTTATTTCTGTTATTGAGCCAATAAAAACTCATATGCACGTCTGCCTCCAGAACCAAGAAATAAAAAAAGAGAAAAATTGACGCGTATACTTACGCACAACAGCTGTTTTGACAAAAGCAATTAAAAGCAACCCACAAGTTTTAGAGTGTCTAAAATTCGAAAAAGGGGATGCTTTTATTCGCGTAATCTAATCCGATTGGACCTTGTTAGCAGAATATTTCCTTCTCCATGTTGTACTAAATAACGAATTGTTGGGTCCAAAACCCGTTATAACCGGTTCTTTGCCTAATCTGCTGTACTTTTTAAAGAAATAAAACACACAACACGTTGGATTAAAGTTAAATTCAAAATCACAGAGGAGAGGCACAGACTGAGACCAAACTCACACCCGTTCCTTCAAATTTCTTACTCAGTTCTGTTCTGTTCAGAAACACACACACATTCTGAAAAATGTCAACCTGACCTCTCATTTCCATTTCAAGCTTTTAAATCTTATTTATATAAGGTTTTCAGAAGGATTTGGGTCCAGCTTCCTTGGAGAAAGGTGGTCAAGAATTAAAGTGGGTGTTCTCCAACCATCTAAGTGTTTCAGTCTATTGTCCGTTTCAGGCTCTTCAGGACTTCCATGCCATGGAAGATGTCTACCTCTCATTCGCATTTCAAGCTCATTTTATATCAAACGTTGAAAGCCTTTTAAAGCATATCCTTAACACGCATCAAATAACAGAACCAGTCCTGGTGTAAAGCTTCTGTAGAACTACCTGGTAGAGGACTCTCATCTCTGCTTGTCTTTGATCCCGAGCAGTCGCTTCACCTTCTCCAGCATTACCACGGCAATCAGACAGCAGGCAAGGAGCGTGAGAGCGAACAGGACCACGTAGGCCTCCGACTCGCCGCCCCCGTGGAGCCGACCGTACAGATCGCGGCGCTCCAGGAAGTCCAGGTGCGAGGCCTTGACCTGACAGAGCGTGCACAGCACCAGCAGCACGTGGAATATCTGATGGGCCTGTCCCAGAATGTCGCACCGACCCGGGAACCAGCTCTCGGGGACAGGGTGGGTGAAGAAGAAAACGCTGGAGAGGAAGAATCCCACTTGTCCTGCGTGAAAGACCACCACAGGATTGGTGGCGTCCCCCCGCTCCCAGGCTGACACGCCCAGGGCGATGCGATGGAACACGGGGCTGGAGTCCCACAGGTAGGCCACAGCCGAGGGCGCCACCTGCCCTGCTTTCCGAGCCCAGAGAGGAAGACTATAGTTACGATATTTCCCGTAGCAGCAGCCGAAGCAGGACAGGCAGCACAGGAGGCTGGCGACGGGCATGAAGACGCCCCGCACCCGCCCGTGCCAGCTCTCCTCGATGGCGTAGTAGTAGTGAGCTAGCGCGCTGCCGTACTGATAGAGGGCCACGCCTACATAGTCCAGGAAGCAGAAGGCGTAATGGGAGACTTCGGATTTGCCAGCCAGGAGGTGCGTCACGGCGCTGAAGCCCATATAGCTCATCGAGGACAAGAGAAGGATGAGCAGCGGCCAGGAGTGACAGTCACCGATGAAGTCCACCGACTCGGCGAAGTCCACAGCTCGTTTGAGGACCAGCAGGGTCCCCAGCAGGTGCGTCCAGACGTTCACGGTCTCGTTGTGGCACCTGAGGAGAGACAGGAAGTAGTAGCTCCAGTCCTGATGGAGCCGCCGGTAGCCCGAGAGGATGTGCTGCTCGCGGAAGAAGTGAGGCACGTCCGTGTCGCGTAAAGTGTCCGAGGCTGGTGATGCTGTCGCCTGATGGACGAAAGTTGGGTGGACGCTTTTCATGGACGTCGGTGGCATTGTGCTGATTTAAAACACACAACGGAGAAGACACGTTGATACACTGTCACAACGCTTTCTGTCTAATTCCGACAATTTTGACAGCTGACACGTTTGTTTGTCGTACTTCTGTGTGGCATTAAATCTAGGGTGACCACTAGGGGTGGGTGATATGAGTGGAAAATCATATCACGATATTTTGTAGTGTCCAGACCGTATCAATGTTATATCACTGTACAGAGAGAGAGGATAGAGAGAGAGAGAGAGAGACGGTGGGAGAGCGAGAGAGAGACAGAGAGATTGAGAGACGATGAGAGAAAGAGAGAGTCAGAGAGAGAGACGGTGGGAGAGAGAGAGAGACAGAGAGAAAGAGAGATGTGAGAAAGCGAGAAAAAGAGAGATGGTGGGAGAGAGAGAGAGACAGAGAGATGGTGGGAGAGAGTGAGACGGTGGGAGAGCGAGAGAGAGAGTACACCCAAATGTCGCATGAAACACACGTTTACAAACGATGTTGATAAAAAAAGGAAGTCGGTGGCATTGCGCTGATAAAAACACACTACAGAGAAAGCACGTTGATACGCACTTCATTTTGTTCGTTTCGTCAATTAGTTTTTGTCTATTTCCGACAATTTGTTTGTCGCACTTCTGTATGGCATCATAAATCATGGAATTGGATTAGTGCCAAAAATATCGAACGTAAATTTTGAAGAAACAAACAAAAATGCTTCACATTTACGTGTTTTTTTTTTTTTCCGCAAAATTCACGTTTTCGTTTGAAACTTTTTTTTCCGCTTCAAATTTTTCGTTCAGTTTTTTTTTTATTGTTTGGATTTTTGACCCAAGCATCACGTGGACTGTGCACCCTTACTCTGATAGGCTGGTGAGAATGTGATTGACTGGAATAGGGGGAGGAGTTTAGCAAGCGCTTAAACACATTCATTAACTGAATACCTTCACCTCCGGAGTATTTATGAGTTTGTTGTGTTCCGTTTGTCTGGACTTCATCAGCCAATTAGAGTAAAAGCCGCCTCCACATGAAGCTTGGATCAAAAATCATGTTTTTTTTTTTGTTGTTGAATGTTTTTACAGATATATATTTTTTTTATTACAGAAGTTTTGCACCATTGAAGCATATTAAATCATGTTCATCAACCTCCGAGAAGCCTGTCTGAATGTGTTGTCCTCTTTTTTGGAAATCAAAATATGGTCATCCTAATTAAATCAAACTTAAGTCAGTCAGCTGGCTATTAAGTAGGTAGATTATAATTAGTATACTCCATTTCTCGTATACTCGTAAAAACTAATCATTTCTTCTCATAATAGCAGTCGGTTTGGTCAGTCATCGGAATACGGAACTCAATCCCCCAGAAGTTCGGCGGCGTGTGGATGCTTTACCGGGACTTCTGGGAAATGGAGTTCCGCAGTGTGAAGACACACTTCAGATTCCCCAAATTACAAAAGTATTGTACACCTGATGCTTCTCATTAAATCGTCGCTGCGATAACACTGCTCGTGCGTTTGAGAAAGAACTTTGATTGCACGCTATAGGTTGTTGCAACGAATAAAACTATAAATGCGCTGTTGTATGCTAACTTGAAACAACTTTCGTTGTGATATTACAACTAGTCAATTTAAAATAAATTTTTGAAACGTTTCGCTCGGTCTGTCACTCACCTGTCTCACGAACCGAACTCGCGCAAACTGAAGCCGATTCAATCGGACGATCGGCGCCGGTTTCTTCGTCCAATCCGCTTGTGACGTTCGAGTCCCGCTCCGGTCAGCCACGCCTGCCGTGTCACCGCCTTATCATTTCTGCAGGTCAACAGTTCTGGAGCATCTGATCGCTACTTTTAAAGCTTCAGTTTGAAGAATCTACTATATACACACACTATATATGTACTGCACACGCACGCACGCACACACACTAACGAGTGTCTACACATGCTAACGAGTGTCTACACATGCGTTTTAATTGCACTCAGAATGACCCAATTGCAGATAGAACGAACAAAACCCATTAAACAAAACAACTTTTATAGTACAGTATACGTATACTTTACTTGAGTAATTTTACCTCAATTGTACCTACTATATACTTTTAACTTCTACTTCTTCATTCTTTGTGCAAATATCTGTACTTTGTACTCCTTAGTTTTTAAAAAATAGCCACTATACTTCTATTACATTTCGGCTTGCGTTATCCGGTTACAGTCAAGTTTAACTTAAATGTAAAAGGTATAAACATTCCGACTTCATATTGGTTGAAGCATTAGCCAATGAAACGTCTCTCACTTTCGCTCTCTTCCCTCTTTCAATTTTTCTTTTTTCTCTCCTTTCTCTTGTTCTTTTGATACGACCCCTAGTGGCTATACTGACAAAAACACTCTCTGTGTTTTTTCTATTATCTTTCAATTTCTCATACTTTCCTCTCTACTTTCACCCACTCTCACTCTCACTCACTCTTATTTTTTCTTTATTGCTGTGTCCAGGTCAAAATAATTGGAACCTTTCCTGGGTGAAAGACGACAGACATTTTGTAGCTCACAAACACTTTATTAACAATGGTACAAACCAAAGACAACGTGCTTTTCTTTACCGAACTTCTTCTGTGGCGTACACACACTCGCTGTAGAACTCTATTGCTCTATTAATAAACAGTACTACAGGCACATGCATAACTGTTAAACACCACATTTATCTTGTTCTTTCTTTTAATCTCTTTCTCTTCCCTCCCTTCTTTTTGCTTTCTCTTTCACTTTTGCTTCATCATCTTTTTCTTCTCTTGATCTTTCACTCTCGTCTTTTTCCTCTTTCTCTTGCTC
>SOMO01000091.1:211426-250563 GCA_028128575.1 Paedocypris carbunculus
AAAAAAAAAAAAAAAAAAACACTCATTAAACACATTATCTTATCAGTTGTCTGAGTTGAAAGCAGCAATTATAATATTTCTTACACGCTTTTGTCAAATACATCCCAAAGAAAGCTCCCTGCAAAAAGTTATTGCGTAATTTTCATCTTTTTCCATCTTGAAGCAAAAAGTCACTCACGTGACTTGATTCATTCTCACTGTCCTATTAAAGCAATTCTGATATCAAAACAAATAAATTTTTATACTTTTTTGTATATATATCGTTTGGTGGCTTAATTAGCCATAACACATGGAACGAAGTTTGAATGTAAGAAGTTATCATCCGCCTGAGCTTTAGATTGTGATTTTGGTATGATGAGTCTTGTTTCCTGTGTCATTGTTGAATAGCCAATGCTGAGCTTGTTTTATGAGTTTTTACAATAGCACAGGAAGGACAGCAATAAAAGAGTAAACTGTGGTCAGATAATTTCCATCAGTAGTTCCAGATCCCAATTCCTCTATTATTCCATCCGAAACCATGTTTATCTTTGTAATCATCAAACATTTAAAGCANTAACAACACAAAGAGTGACTGCAGCTTTCATATTTTACATTTGAATTTTGCAAGCAGGTCTTTTTTTCGGAAAACTGGTTAAAGGTTAAGGTCTGTGATGAAATTGGAAGTAATCCCCAACCCCCATGAGGCAAACACTTGACTAGACTATAAATTGTAAGAACAGGGTTTAAAATACGAATTCGTTGTTAAAAATAGGTTTCCGGAGTATAATCAGTCATCTTAACCCATTTTTACGATTTAACTTTTAAAGGAAAAAACAAATGACTAGATGCAGCTTTAAAACCTAAGCTTACGTCACATAGAGCCGTAGCACGCCTCGCGGCGGATGATTTTAAACTTGCGAATCTCTCTGTTGCAGTATTTTTCTATCATGACGTAACAAGCTCGAATTCCAAGCTGAAAGGCAAATGTTATATTATGAGTTATTATTTTCATATGTCTGACACGCGGCTGTGAGAGATGGTTGGGGCGGACTATTTCCTCTGTGCGGAGGGATAGAATTGGTCTTTCAGTGGAATGTGGCGCGCACTATGTCGATCTGAGAAGCAGACGACGGAGTAGCAGAGCCGAACGCTGAACTTGAGACGGCGTCTCAGTCACGTCTCAAGTGCTTGCACTTTTACTATCCAATTTTGATGGTTTTTACACCAGTTTATGCTGAACCATCGGTCTCGAAATACATTTGAAATAAGACTGTCTGGAATTTCTTTCCGAGTTGCGTGAAAGACAACGCAAAAGGATCGCTGAACTGCAGTCAACATGTCTATTTTACCTTTCACTCCACCGATTGTAAAGAGACTGTTGGGATGGAAGAAAGGAGAACAAAACGGTCAGGAAGAAAAATGGTGCGAGAAAGCCGTGAAAAGTCTGGTGAAAAAGCTGAAGAAGACGGGGCAGCTGGACGAGCTGGAGAAAGCCATTACAACTCAGAGTGTCAACACCAAGTGTATTACCATACCACGGTTTGTGTAGTTTTATGCTATCGATTCACCGATCAAGCGTCGCGTTTGTGATAAAAACTAAGATGTATTACTTCCACAATGCAGTTTGGAACCCTAGACGGTACTAGAAATTCATTGACAACAACTACTATTAAGCGAGAATGCCATCCATAAATGAACTCATTGATTATTACTATAGATCAAACGGCATGCGGATTGACTCTAACGACTAAATTATGTCTCATCTAATGTCGGATTAACAACGATCTTGTTTACTTGAACGCACTCTTGGTCCCTTTTAAACCTCAATTGTCTTGCCTGGGGGTCGTCATATAGTGTCTGATGAGGTTATATAACTCGCCCTTAATCTGGCTGTAGCTGCAGAATCTGGGCCAAATAGTATTCTGTGATTCCGTGGTTATGAATTAGATTGAGGTTAGATTGGTCTCTGAACGCTCAGAGGCAGATTATTCTATGCAAGTTTGTGGCGGATGTTGGTTCATTGAAGGATGTTGTCTAGGGTTGTTTTTTCTCCTTTCACTGTTGCAACGACTGGTTAATCTTGTTATGTCACAGCCCCATACTGGCCAAGTGCTCACAAGCCCGTGCAACCTAAGTGTTTGTCTTTATACTAAGCAGATCTCCTGCTTTTTGGACATCGACATATACAAGTTGAGCGTGATGTTTGTAACAACAAAGATCATGAGTTCAATTCCCAGAAAAAGAGTGAAGTTCATGTGTATAAATGGTCTAAAGAGCATCAGTGAATTTGCACCTGCCGAATGCATACATGCAAGGGGTTAGTATTATTCAAACTATATTTGCATTTGTTATAGTCATATAGTAGTCATAAACAAACTGATAAATAGGTCAGACTGTATGATCAATATTTGGTCATTATTAATTATTGGCCTTTGATTACATTTTGGCCGTTCATGCCTTCACGGACTCTGTGCTTGCTGTACAACAATTTATTCTTGTGAGGCAATTTTAGGATAGAAAAGTAGATAATCAAAATTGTGTAAATTGAATCTGTTGGTGCTCTTTCTAAGACAAAAAAAAACGCAAGTAAATCTTACATTTTTATTAACTAGAGATTGTAAACCAGCTTTTCAACTTTGTTCAAGTATTTGCTTTCCATTCCCTCACCATTTCAACTGACATTTGAACTTGTGAGAAAAGCACTTTAGACCTTTTTGTGTGTGAATTATTGTTTAATATTAATTTAATAGAGCTCTGGAATCATTTTAATCAGATTTTTAATCAATAGCGTTGATTGGTAAAATTCTGTTAAACTTGTGCCCATACCGCTCTCAATTATTTCTGTTCCAAGTTTGTTCTGGTTGCAGTTTCCAGTCCAGTCCAGTGAAAGTGCGGCTTTGAGCCAGAAATTAGACTGACTCACTCTGGAGTGACGGAGAAAGAGAGAGTCGGTCTGAATCTGTGGATTTGTGGTGACCCATAGTGCATTTGGTGGAGTTTGTGTTGAAAGCAACCACAGCATACAAAGACCACTCTTGAGCAGAAGACAGAGAATCTGCTCTTGTTTATTGCAAATTAAATGTTGTTGTGACATTTCTTCAAGTGAAGCTGATGAATGGAAAAAAATCGGAGTAGTGTAACGTGATGAATCAGCACAGTGTCCTGTTTAAAACTCTATTCCTGGCTCAATCTCCAATAGCTGTCCTTCATTTCTGTCTATGATACAACATTCAGCCTTTCCCTTCTGGAGGATCCAGATTCCTACAACACACTTGGCTGAAGTTGCTGTAGGCTTTTTCGTACCTGTCCTGTTCTCACATGCAGTATACCACTGAAGCCTGTCTTGGCCTGCGAGAGATTATGGGGAAAGAGGAAAAAATGACAAAGAGGACATATGAATTGTTTGGAATAGGACAGCAAGTTCAAAAGAAGCGGAAAGAGCAGATTGAAGGCAGATTGTCTGTGTGGAAAGACAGGATACGGGAAACATAATTAGACCATAAAGTCACACTTCCTTCGGACTCAGGCCTGTTATACACCTGTTGAAAGCGTATCAGGACGTCCACATCGACTTCCTGAGGATGTCTGCTCCACATGTGTATCTGTTTTCCGATATCCCTGCAATATCTCAGCCTCAGCCTTTGTTTGCTTTTACACTCACCTTACTATTACTTCCAAGACGTAAGAGCTGTGAAAAAAGACGTTTGGTCTATTGTTTACGTTCAACCAATTCACTAAACAATTTGCCTGTCAACCAAGAGGTGCTTTTCTTTTTTTTTTTTTTTTTTNTGTCTTGAACAGAGATGTCTGGCTTCAAGTCAGACGTGTTCAATTTCAATGTATATAGTGAATCAAAGGCGCTTTTGATGGAGGGAGGTGAGTTGGCTTGTAATTGATGTGCTGAGGGATGTTTTGTTTCAATCGGGGTAAAGCCTTCAACGTGTCAAATGTCTGAGGGAAGTGAATCTGTCGGATGATTCAGAGTTATTGTGTGGCAGCTGATGGAAAGGGAGTGAAAGGCAGCGTGACACAATTTCACAATCTTTTCAACTGATGCTTCCAACTAACAGTAAAGAGACTGCCTGAGTTGTGACTTGACACACTGCCAAGCACTTTTTGCCAAAAAACATTTATCAGAAAGTCAGTGGTATGTTGGGTTTTAGAAACCTTTTGGTTGGCCATACATCAAGCACAATTTGTCAAAACAGGTTAATGTGTCTGTGTATCATATATCTTTTTATTAACAATATGAATATGCATCCCATGCACGTGTTTACAGTCGACCCCTGGTAATTGGGATACACCAGGACACGACCATTTTGCCCCAATCAAGCGGCACAAATTTGCATATTGAGATGTGATTTGGACTTTAGTCAAGTCAAGACAAGTCAAAGTCAAGTCAAAGTGTTTATTGTCATGCGTGCAATGAAATTCTTACTTTTCTGTTCTTACATTGAGTGCCAGTGGTAAGAAACGTACACTATATGCATGAAATAGTACAGTATATACACAGAAGAGTACAGAATATAAATGAGATAATAATTACAGTGCAACAAATCTTTAGGATTTCTCCCAGTAAAGTTGCTGCTCCCTTTAACCGACGGCCCCATTTAGCCGAGTCAACTGTATATTTTTGCAAATGCACGTTTCTTATGCTTTAATATGGGCAGATGAAATAAAATGTCAGAATAGACCACTTGACATTGTCTAAATTTCAAGATCACTTTATGTTACAGTATTCACAGTGTTTCTGTTGTGGTCTGTGGTAGAAACATTATTACTCTTGCTCTCTGTTTACAAGCCATTCAGAGGTTTCATTTCTATTTTAGACTGTTTACACCTTAATTTAATATATAATAATATTATAATATATTATTGGAATAAGTATAACATAAAATAATTTATTTTTGTATTGTGCGATCTCAGAACTGCACATGGATTGGTAAAACAAGTGTACCGTGTCTGTAACGCTCAGACAGCGTTCTTTTTGCCTCAGAGTTTGTGTAGAGTAAAAGCGTTGTGCACACACTGTGTTGTTTTGTCTAAGCAAGTCTTTGCACTGGAAGCAGGTATTTGAGAATCTGTTGTATGTGGGCTTATGTGTGTCTCTCCTGTGTGTGTTGTTTGAGGTGGGGTTAGTCAGCCCTCAGGAATGCTCTGTCTGCCCAGGGGAGGGCGTGGGCCGCTTCTGGGTTTGTGGCTCCTGCCGGGGTTGAAGGTTTAGAAAAGCTCTGTGCCGCCTCCATATCTACTGAAATAATAGACACTCTGTACAGCAGACAACAAGACTGCTTTGTGCTTCTCCGCAATCACTAAACCTGCTGCTGACCCTCCGACTGATCCCGACCACCGTGAGAAAATAGCTTCTTGAGTTTTGAGCTGTGTTCACATGGCTTTTTTCTCTTTTTTGAAGAGCACAGAGTGTGTTCTGTAGAATGTCTCGAAGTTTGTCTGAAGGCTTTGAAAGACTTACTTCAAAGTCTGCCCTGAATGTACACTGTCACTGGTCAAAGTCGACTGCTGCCATATTTAACTTCAACTTTGTTTAATCTACATACATTGGGACAAGGTTCCATGGCAAAAGCAATTTGAAAAATTTGGGATGACAAAAACCAAGTCATTTTTTTGCAAACACTTTATGTACACTTGTCAATTGATTTCATTAGTGTGCAAAAAGGAAAATAGGTTTTCCATTGGCTGTGTATGTTTATGTTCAAGTTCCTTCAGAATTCAAAGTACAGTGGTACCCTGACTTACGAATGTCCTAGGTAACGAAAATCCAGAGTAACGAAATGTGTCACTGCAAAAAATGACGTCCCAAAAAAACGACGTTCTGAAATGTTTTAGCTATATGAAAGGAGCTCATCTTTTTCTTACCGCTAGCATGGAGATGAGAGTCCAGACGTGTATAAAACAGTTGTTTAATCATCTTTGCATGTCAAATAAACAAAAACCAACAAAAACACTAGTTAGTTTCAAAGGTTTTGCTTCCAAAATATAAAAAAAGCTTGTATTCTCCCAGAATTTCAACGTTTTTTTCTCCCGTAGCATGAGATTACCAAAATTTCAAGGGTTTGCATGGCGTCATTTCAAGATAATGGTTACTTACCAAGCGAGATTGTCCGTACATCATTATATGCTGTACCTTTATAAACATCTGCCAAAGGTCAAACTAAACAACTGCTATGTGAAATGTTTTTATTACGTTTTATTATGAAGTCATGGCACGTATTAGATGGATTACAAATGCGGTAAAATGCGGCTCAGCTAACATAATTTTCGCCATTTGAAACTGTATTATTAGTATTTTTCCAAGTGCAAAAGAGGTGCTGGTAACTTAAGATGAGTTGTATAATGAGTGTTAATGTTGAATGTTAATTTTGGACACTGTTACATTAGCGTGATACTTCTGCAGTTCCTGTCGGACATTAGAATCATGCTCTCCTGCTGGGGAGCCCCTGTAACCACATCCAATCACCTGCATGTGAGACCCCTGCAGGGTCTGTTTACTTAAGGAAAATTATAATGACTTTAGCAGAGAGGAAAGCTGAAACCTTTCACAAAAAAAATAATACTAGTGAAATGAGACGTCTTCCAGGGCCTTTACTTCTGATGAACCAAAGTTCTTGCTGTAATGCTTAGAAATAAAAAAAAAACATTAGCCAGATTAAATGAAGCGAGTTTCATGTTCATATTTTAGTTTCAAATGTACTTATTTCCTGATTAGATACTTTCCAAAAACTGCCAGATGATCTCTCACAGACAAGTCTGATCTATACGTACAAACAAGTCAGTGCAATTATTGAGCTATAGCAAGGAACAAATGCAAGTTTAAGGCCACACTGTCAAAATGGTTTTAAGTCTGTTATAAGTCTGCTGCGTGCCGTCTGGGTTGTTTCTGGGGGAAGGGGGAATAGCAGTGGTCTTAAAGTGTTTTTAAAGAGGCCTGTGGGGGCTGGGTTGGGGTATGTTCCACTGGGTGAAATGGTCCCACAGACGGTCTAGTCTGACGTCAAAGTTTCTTTTGTGCTTCTCTAACTCGACATCAAATTAGCATGAAACCGAGTTCACTGGGTTCATTTTTTTTTTAAAACTCTTAACAACATTAGAAAGTATAAACTGAACTTGAAGTGCATTTACAGTATGTGTAAAGCACAACAATCTTTGGAAATGATACAGTAAACATAAAAATTAATTATATGAATATTTTTTGACTGAGCGTGTCACTGTGAAAAATATTGGCTCTATATTGTTATAGTAATATAATATTAGCTACATTTGAATTCCACCTGCTAAGTGTTAAAGCAAACTCAACTTTGTGTTTTTAAATTTACTCCGAACTTTCTGCTTTTTAAAAGTTGTTGCACCTTGTAATTGTTTTTTTTTTTTGTATTCAGGACCTGATTTTAAATCTCTGCGCAATTTTTTAGATTAGATTTCAGATTAAATATGACAGACTTAGTTCAGACTGTGTCAAACCCCTCCATCCCTCCAGCTCACCCCCTCCCCATCCCCTTTTTTTTATTTCCTCACCCCTCCACACTAAGCAAATCTCACCCCTCTCTCTACTCAAGTGATCGCTGGCCTCCATGTGGGGGAGAGGGCAGGCCAGACTTACCCTTTAGGGTGTGTGTGTGTGTGTGTGTGTGTGTGTAGATCTGCCTCACTGCTGACCTAATTTGCCCTCTGCTGCTCAATCAATAGTCATTCAGAGCTTCCTTTTCACATGCGCTCTGCCTACGCGGCAGCAAAGGCAGACGCTCTCTCTTCAGTAAAGGAATGTAATGGGAAAACGAAAAGTTGACAGTACAGTTTTCAGACAGATACTCTGAAACTCTTGTCATTACAAACCTTTTCCCCCCACAAGTTGTTTATAATGATGCTGTCGTGAATAATAAATATGTCTGTCTGTTTGTCAATCTATGCCCAGTTATATGTCCATCTGTCCATCCGTCACACACAATATCAAATAGGACATCATGGATCATTTCTTACTTCTGAGTTTATGCTCTTTTTTTTCTTTAAGAAATAAAGATCTCTCTGTGGTGTTGCTTTCAAACATCTCAGTCAAACATTGGACACCGCTTATGTGAGAAATTCAAGAGCTGATAAATAGTTTTTGCTGATTGTTGGTGAGAACTCTCAAGTTTCTCAGAATTGCTGGTGTGTGTTGAGTTTTCTGGAGAAAAAAGTTGTCTTTTTGAAGAGGCTGATGTAAAATACCTGTCACTGTCATCAATCACCGCTTCTCTGACAGTCAGTCTGTGGTTTTCCTAATTACATTCTCTACATTTTTAGACGGCTTAGCAGAAACGAATCGGAGCCACTGTGTGATGAATTACAATATAAACGTATCTGTGTGGTCCTGGTTTAGAATTTTTATTTATTAGTCATTATCTCGACGGGTAAATGACCGTAACTATTCTGTAAAATGTCTATGAAAAGCTCAGTTACAAATTTACAGCGAGTCGAACAATCAAACAAGCTGGTCCTATAGACCAACATCCGTTCAGTGATGCTTAGTTATGATACAAATGTATTTATACTTGAGGACAAAATGTATTTTAATCTTTTAATGTTTGATGGATGGATAGATATGGACGGCAGAGATAACCGTACGCCTCTCTGTGTTCTCTCTTCTTTACATCTTTTTATATCTCTGCTTTTTATGGAGTGTGCACGCCGGATGAATAGATCGTCTTGTATGGTATCTGTGTCCTGGATTCTTTAAAGGGTTGCTGAGCTTTGCTGACCTAGTGCACAGCTTTCCTTTCTATCGCAGCGCCTGGCTGCTATTGCATATTTCAAACACACAATGTAGCTGTCATGCATAATATATTGTATACTGCGGGGTTTTGACTTTACTGTACAGTCCGGTTTTAGCACACTTGTGTACAATGTGTTGGCGCATTTGACCTGATCTCCGTCCTACTTTCGACGGCACCGGGGTCCATGCATATGTTGGAGTGCAAAAAGGCGCTGTGTTGAAATACGGGAGAATTACTTGCCCTTACACAAGAGGTTCAATGTGAGGTTGTTGTTTACACTCTTGCTTAAGGGCTTTAATCGCAGTATTTTAGGAGATGATAGTCCCGTGTGGCAAAGGAAACTCTCTCAAATTTGCCTGAAGTGAGAAACAAAGCAGGTGAATAGACTCGAACGTTTTGTTCTATTTGTTCCTCATTCTTTGGGCTCTTTTCTCTCCCTGTTCATATTTCATTTCGCCCTTTTCTAGCATTCATTAATCCGTGTTTTTGACTGGTGGGGTGTGTGTATGTGTGAAACGAACGAAAATGATTTGGCCTAAGTGGGAGAAGAGTGATTCTCTTAATTTCATTTATATTTCACTTTATTGCATAATATTTTATTTTATTTTTCAATTTCTGGGTTTTTATACAAGTAAGCACCCATTGAGACACCATCTCTCGCTATGGGGCATCTGGATTTTACATCATTATTTTTTTCCTCCTGCAATCTGTCTGTGAAGTGAAAGCTCTGCTATGAAAAATTAAAAGCATTTTAGCTGCCGGGAGAGTTAAGAAGCCTCGGGCAGACCGGCCTGGCTCTCTTGATGCCGTCTGGGCTCGGGGGGTTTTAAAGGGAAACGGGGAAGTGGGGGCTTCACAGACGAAGCAGACCTCTCCACTTTCTGACAGATATGCTTTAAAGAGCTTTTGGGATTTGCATTATGAATCTTAAGTTGCTTTCATATATAGCAATATGGATATAGCCTTAGAACAGATGTTGATCAGTGGTAAACTAGAACACAACACCCCTTACACACACTCAAAATTTACTGACTTTTTGGATTTCCTTCTCCTTTTGTTTGACCACATATAGAAAACACCAGATTCCGCAATCGGATTCACTTTGCTTCTGCTTTATTTTCACATTGTGAGATCCATTGTTTGCCAAAATTGTCAATTATGAAATGAGATTGTAGAAACATAGTCTCTAAACATTTTGATTTGTCTTTTTTAGGTCGCTAGATGGTCGGTTGCAAGTGTCTCATAGAAAAGGTCTTCCTCATGTTATCTACTGTCGTCTGTGGCGATGGCCAGACCTGCAGTCCCACCATGAACTCAGAGCTGTTGAACTGTGTGAGTTTGCCTTTCACATGAAAAAGGACGAGGTGTGTGTCAATCCCTACCACTACCAGCGTGTGGAGACACCAGGTAATTCACACTCACATTCTGACCAGTGCTGCAAAAGAAAGGCTTTAGTCAGAACCTATAATAATGGCGCTAAACTGTGTCTGTGCAGTCTATTATTTAAACAAAAACACTGATAATCTAAATCAGAAAAAAAGTATTTTCCTAAAGAAAGGAGTTTTTTGCAAATACAATAACTATACGTATTGTTTAATGGTGACTCGAAGTTGTGGGTACATAAATAACTTGTATATATATATATATATATATTTTTTTTTTAATTAATTATTTAGAAGTAATATATTTATTAGTAAAAGTACAGAATCATAAATGTTATTAAATAAGTGTTATAAATGGTTTTGCTCAGTATTTGTATAATAATATTTTGAGAAAACACTTGAACAAACAATGAAATGGTTTTCATGAACAAAAAATGCATAGAAAATGGAAAAATAACCAATATCAAATAAATAACCAAATCATTTCATTCTTTCTATAGTTCTTCCTCCAGTGTTGGTGCCTCGTCACACTGAAATTCCTAGTGAATTTCCTCCTTTGGAAGATTACAGTCACTCCATTCCAGAAAACACCATCTTTCCTGCTGGCATCGAACCCCAAAGCAACTACATACCAGGTAGAATATAAATTACACACATATTTGGTGTCCAATTGGCCACATGACCCCATGGGTAACTTGAAAAATGGCGAGCCAAATGACGCCAAACTGCTGCTGATTCATAAAAAGAATATCGTCATCATAATTTGAAATGCTTTCCAGCTATTGTTGACATACTAATATACCTTTAAACAGTAGCCGCAATTGTTTAGTTGGTACAAGGTGGGTTTTTCTGCTTGCACTATGCCCGAACTGGCCAGAGTGTCAGTGAGTTTGTGTCATGCAGGTAAAATGCTGAGAGCGCAACCATCAACCAGACGTTGATAAGGCTTTTTGGACAGTACAGGACTTATTTGTGCCAGAATTTACCTAGCTAGATGTCATTGGTTACACTCTAAAAAAAAAAACATTTATTTTTTTCTCTAATATTGTTTGTAGGTCACCAATTACTTATTTTACTGATGCATTCACAGATGCAAGTTATTTAAAAAAAAATACTACAATGTGATTTTATATTTGTTTTTTTTTTTTACTCTTTTTGTTTTTCCCTCTTATCTTTTTAAGTGGGAGAACTTGCAAAATTGGTGGCTGACTAAATACGTTTTTGCCCCATACTAAATACTGTGTGCAGGAAAATATGAAAATTAGATTAGACGGTTTCTGCTGTGTATCTATGTTCTATAAAAAGAACTTAAGCATTTCTCAATTGTACATGCTTTGTTTTTTTATGACAGTAATGATAATTGTGATAAATATGTATCATCATTTTTGCGGAAACTCTCGGAAATACACACTAAATATAAATGCCATTGCAAAAGCATTTGAGTTGACTGATCATATTATAAATGGATTTTGACAAATTAATTTACGTTTTAAGTCAATATGATCACACACCATAACACAAGCCCAACCAAGACTTTAAATCATCAAGCAACGGGGTGAATATAATACAAGAAGCTGCCAACACATGCTCTGGCAAAGAAAAAAAAAACGGCGAGGCGTGAAACCAGCATTGCATCAGACATGGAAAAAAACATCTTTGGATTGCCCACAAAAGGGAAAGATTATCCTATGGGGTCTGTATGTGCATAGAATTGGAATAGGATTACTTCTGTTTAAATGGTATTTGGTTTAAAGAGGCAGTCTGTCACTGTAATGGTGTGTGTGTGTGTGTGTGTGTGTGTGTGTTTTATCTTGCTAGTGGCACACAGCCCAATACAACTTTATAAATTAGCCATTTTCATGTCCTTAAGAAATATATAACCGTTGTGATGTTATTATCTGCGCTGCACCTGGTGGATGTCGCAGGATGTGTTAATTGGTTTGTGTTAAATTGGTTAAAATGCGTTTGATTGTGTTTGCTGATGTCTGTGCTTCCTCTCATCGCTTGGTTACTATGATCTCAGTGTGTGCGTCTTTTGTGTTTCAGAAACACCACCTCCCGGCTACATTAGTGAGGATGGAGAGACTAGTGATCATCAGATGAATCGCAGCATGGACACAGGTGATGACCTTTTCTTGAACATCCGTGTCGTCTAAACTTTAGTATTTAGTATTTTAGTATTTTATGAAGTGTTGGTTACATTTTTATTTCTTGTGCATTCCAACATCATTAAATCTCTGCCTTTTCTTCTCCTCACAGGGTCTCCCAACCTGTCACCAAACCCAGTGTCGCCTGCCCACAATAACCTTGGTAATTTAGCAACACGTGTGTCAGCAGAACAAATACTAAATAAACTTTATTCACCTATAATACTGAAATATTTTATCAGTGAAAATTACTGTGCTTGATATGTTTGCTCTTGGTATTGAGTAAAATAGAACATCATAGAGTGTTAAGAGTGATTTTTCACATCAAACTGTTGCAATTTTAGATAGTATGTATGTATACACACAAAAACACCTGTGTGTCTCAATAACAAGTGCAATTTAAAGGTAGGTTCAAACATATGTACATGTATGGTACAGATTGCTATTTATGTGTATAATAACTCATATACATTCATAATACAGTATATGTACAGAATTTGTCCACTGGGAAATTAATTCCCTGTTTTAAAAACCATGAGACAACTTTTTTTTTTTAGTCTGACACTAAAAGACTTCTTTCTAAGTGTTTTCTCCATCAAAGATTTTAGAGAATTTTTAAGCACATTATCAAGCTTATTTAAATATTTGTATGTATATGTTTATGGAAATGTTTTATTAACCTTATCTTGGCATGATGCAATATTATTTTATTTAAATTGTGATATATATAATGTAATTGCCTTGGAAGTGGCACTAAACAAAAAAATCAAATCAAATCCACTGTGAAATGTACTGTACATGTTTAATATACAAGCTTTTAGTTTCTAAATGGATTTCAGAATGTCCCATCTAAAAATCTCATAGAAACGTAAACATTTCGTAAACATTTCCAACGTTTGTGTGGTATTGACAAAAACCTAACATAAAACAAAGGAATTGTATTTTTTTTCAATGCTATCGATGACTCAATCATACCTGTATATCAAATTTTACAGTCCAATCCCAGTGGATTTGTCTGCACTTCTAAGGCAAATATGTATAAATGGAGAAGCTGGTCATAACAATGTTCTATAATTTACATCTACGTAATGATGGTATTTCCCATCGTCCGCCTTTATTTCTGGGAATCAGATTTTGCTGTTGACACCACAGTTCCGTCAGTTCCCAGTGCATGTGCTCTTGGGTCTCCGCTAAAACCACCCATTTGTATGTTTTTCTTTTCCCTGAAAATTTCCACTGCCGTCTTTTGGATTTTTTTTCTTTTCCTATATCTGTCGGGTCTGTCTGTCTTTTTTTATTTTAATGAACGGCAAAAGAAATAAGCAAAAAGCTTTTTATTTTTTAATACATGTTTTTATAACTGTTGTTTTTTTTTAGATCTACAACCAGTGACATATTGTGAACCAGCTTTCTGGTGCTCCATCTCATACTACGAGTTGAACCAGAGAGTCGGTGAAACTTTCCATGCCTCCCAGCCGTCCTTAACAGTAGATGGCTTCACAGACCCGTCCAACTCCGAGCGATTCTGTCTGGGCCTGCTTTCCAATGTAAATCGCAACGCTGCTGTGGAGCTGACACGAAGACACATAGGTACACACAACTTTTCATTCAAATGACTTTACACTGCTTTTTAATGCACTGTTCATGAGGCACTTTGTCAAACTTGTTTTTTTCTTTTTTCTTTTCAGGACGAGGTGTTCGTTTATATTATATTGGGGGTGAGGTGTTTGCAGAATGTTTAAGCGACAGCGCCATCTTTGTTCAGAGCCCTAACTGCAACCAGCGATATGGCTGGCACCCTGCCACTGTTTGCAAGATCCCACCAGGCAAGAGATTTTAACTATAAGTATTGAATTAAGTACTTCATTGTTATTAAAAAACAAAACTAAAGAGCATATGTGATTAAGATCAACTAATATCAATACTTTAGTAAATAAAATGAAATTAAATACACAGTAGAACTTACTAAAACAATTAATAAGAATAAAATAATGGATTAGACCTTGGTGACTTTCAGTTTATAGAATTCAAGTCCAAAGTCTTGTTTTTGGTTTGAATTCTACATTTTAAGTTAAGCTGTGAACANTCTTTCTACATTGCACAAATTTGTAATGCATACGTTCTGAAATGTACTTTTTTTTTTTTTTTTTACCTCAGGACTTGTGTACTCATGATTTTTAGCCTAAGTTTGACTGCTTGCAAGTAGCTCTTTTTTTCCCTAACACTTTTGCACTGCAGAATTTGTGTAGAAAATCATTTTTGCTTTAAACAACCAACATTTTGATGGACGGTTCCATATACGTATTACAAAAAAGTGACTCTACAGTAGACTGTATCTACTAGGTTAAATGATGGAATAGAAGTGATAATCAACCACAAATTACTTTTCTAGATTATTGAACTTAACTGGCAAGCAGCCAAGCAAATTTAGCAAGCAGTCAAAATTGTGCTGCAGCAGAATTTTACTGTTTGCAAAGCATAACTCTATAATACACTATTGGAAAGTGTGTGAAGAAGCAACTACGGTACATGCTTCGTTAAAAATGTGCTAAAATTTGAAACCTCAAAACTTGATCCGCGTTATAACTTGCGTCACATGAAGAGTCAGTACCTATCTGCAGTTCACATGAGACTTTCTGGTGAGAATCTTTACGCTATTGTCATGTCAAACCTGCTGTTCTTGACTAGGTGTCATTTTCTGGGTCATATCTTTCCTCGATCTGCTATTTTCAGGGAAACCAGATAGTTTTAACCTTTGTGTCATTTTACACTGTTGAGCTTGATTCTAATTATACACACTTTGTTTTAAACAGGTTGTAATCTGAAGATCTTTAATAACCAGGAGTTTGCAGCTCTGTTGGCCCAGTCTGTAAATCAAGGCTTCGAGGCCGTGTACCAGCTAACACGCATGTGCACCATTCGCATGAGCTTCGTGAAGGGTTGGGGAGCGGAGTACAGGTATGCGATTACATTCGGCCGCAATCATTTCACACTTTATACATCTGTCATTTCCAGTGCCGCTATTGGAATCTGGCCTTGTTTTGACTTGCTCATATACTTTGCATTAATTCAGGTTATGGAAGCCAATTTAAACTTTCAATTGTTTTTAAATACATTTTTATTCTAATACAAAAAGGAAATTATAATATTCTAAATATGATATAATACCATACAAAACATTTTTCAAAAATATTGTAATTGTCACAGCCAATGTTGTTATCAACACTTACATTTTGTGGCTTTTCTGTTTATTGAATATTTCTAAATTGCTGAATTTCAATTTACATTTGTGGTTATATTGATTTGATCGTGTTTAAAAAAAGAACATGTTTTAAAATTAAACAAATGCAGGAAAACAACTTTTCTCTTTATTATATTCAGTTGCGGTGGAAGAATAAAACCATTTTATAGCAATGAATGATGTGAGTTCTTCTATCCTGATGCGTAAAAGTGTGTTTTAGCAGAAGACACATCTGTGAGGTCATGTGACTGGTCTGGCTTGCTCTCCTGTACTGTTCTGGCATAGCTAGGAAACCTGGTGTCTATATAAACTGTTAGGTCTACACTGGCAGAGCGTTCCACACCAAGCGGACACATGTCAGAGTTTCCTGTTCATTCATATGAACAACTTGAGAAAATAAATCTATTGCATTGTTTCGGCTTAAGAACAAACGGTTCTAATCAGAGGAAGTTGTTGTTTTTTTTACAATCAGATGCTACACACACACACACACACTTGCACATTTATCTAAGTGGGGTATCACTATTGATATTCCCTTCCTCCTGTCTAACTTTAGCCAAGCACTATTACTTTAACCTATTACTAAACACTATTGCTAAAACTCAGTTGTAACCTCAGCCCTAAAATTCTGTCTGTCACTTAGACTTACACTTGAGAGTAATAATATTCGCTTTGGATAAAAGCGTCTGCCAAATGACTGGAAAGTAAAAGTAAAGTAAAGAGTAGCAACTTAAAAGTAGCAACAATGATATAACTGTCAGAACACACACAGATTATGGAATCAGATTAATGCTAAAAATATCAAATGTAAATTTGATAAGAAACAAGTTTTTTTTTCTTTTTTTTCTGCGCTGCAATCTTTGTTGGAAATGTTTTTCAGATTTGTTTTTGCATTTGGACTACTGGCACTAGTTTCACGTGGAATTGGCTCTTACTCTGGTAATGTGATTGGCAGCAGTTGAGAGCCAAGGTTTCTTGGGAAAGTAGAGCCAAGATGTTGGGAGGTTTAGCTGAAACGCACAAAAAATCTAAAAGTACCGAACGAAAATTTTTCGACATTTGTTGGTTCTTAGAAATTCACATTTGATTTTTTTTTTGGCACTAATTTGATTCCATAATAAATTGTAATAAATTTAAAAGTTTTTCAGATATTTCACGGTGGGGTCTCACCATTGAGGTTATACATTACTGACCATTGAGGAAATATGTCTCTCTCTTACCATTACTCTAAGAATCACAACTAAAGGCAGAGCTGTAACTCTTGCTCTAAGCCCAACCAACTCCCAAAACTTCAGCCCAGTAATCCCATATTTACCTTAGGCCTTCAAAATTATGACTTATTGTCCTTTAGGGTCCCACTTTACTATAAAAGCGCACTCACCAACTGAATAATGTTTGAACACATGCTCATCAACTCACAGACTATTATTTTAGGACTTTTAACACTTTTTCTGAATCGTATTATTTGTTCAAATTCAAGTTCAAGTTCTGAGCATTTGTAAGGCGCTTTTCACAGTTTTAACTGTCTCAAAGCGCACGTGTGAATATGTAACAAGTGTTGCAATTTTTATTCATTAGTAGTTAGTGTTAAGAGAATGGATATGATTATAACTATGACACTGGCCAATTTGTTTAACTTATCTTTTTGTAGCACTCTGAGATTTGTGTGTAAATGTAAAGTGCTTTTATATTGTTATTTTATTATGCTTCATAAATATTTTTTGTATGAAATGAGTCAAAGCACTATGATAATTTCTTGATAGTGATGGTGATTTGTATGGATCAATTCTTGTCTGATTGCTTGTAGGCGTCAGACAGTAACTAGCACCCCCTGCTGGATTGAACTGCACCTGAACGGTCCGCTGCAGTGGCTGGACAAAGTGCTGACACAGATGGGCTCGCCCACCATTCGCTGCTCCAGCGTCTCATAGGAAAACTCTTCTCAGACAAAACTTTCAGGAATCGAAGACGGAAGATCTTCACATCTCAGCCATTTCTTTCTCAGACTCGGTAGCACTTTTTCATGTGTTTGCAATGCATAAGAGTGTAATAGAGCGCAAAACAACTTGTATATAGTTTTTTTTACCTTAATAAGCCAATTTTATATTGCCATTAATTATATAAAAATATTGCCATGTGTGATATATTTTGTTATAAAGTTATCTAAGATATCTTTCACGTGACTTCCTTGTTCGGTGTCTGTTCAGTGAGGTACAACTTTACCTTTGCATTTGATGCTTCCTTTTTTTGAGACCTGACAAAAGTGCTTCTTGTGAAGGTAGTTGTTTTTCTGTTTTGTGTGTTTTTATCTTTATTGAAAATACGGCCACGGTCAATATATACATATATATGTATATATTTAGGTTTTTTCTTTAATTCAGAAAATAGATTTCCAAGCTAGTCTATTGTGGCTTGATGGCAAATTCCTGTTTTCTTTATTTGTCCTTTAATTAAAAAAGCAACAATGCGGTTTTATTGGTTTCAACGCAATTGTTTTTAAACTCTTGTATATTCACAGAAGATTCACAGTTTTTGGAAGGTATCTGAGGAACCGTCAGCCTGTTTTAATTGTCCCTGAAATGTTAAAACCATCTCGCAAAATCCACTAATGCAGTTTATCTCTCTTTTCTAAAATGACTATTATAAAACACACGGCTTTACTCCAGAATTTTGTCTGAAGTAAACTGTGCGTCTCTGCCATGACCTTTAGAGCGTCAACGACGTTAATGTTGGTTTTGTCCAATCAGTCTGACATTATAACCCTTCTTTTATACGGTTTCCACTCGTATGTTGCCCAGAGATCTGACGGTGAAGCCGGGTTATCTAAATATCTTTCTTAATTGGCTTTAAACGCCATATTTTGAATTCAATTGGGCATTATGTAATTTTTTCACACCATGTTTATTTGATTTAAAGCCCGACGTTGGCGTAATCTGTCCACACGCTTTTTTTGGTTCTGTTTCACCCACACAAGTCGAGTGATACCGAATGGTTGTGCCTTCACGAAATCAATGATCTCAACAGAGTTTGTTCAGACCATTAAAGCCACACGTCTGAGTTCTAACAGGAAGTGAGTTTGTCAGTGTTGGGCCCACATCTCTGCTCAGTTGTACGTGTAAATATGAAATATAATGCATGCCTATTTTCTCAAACTCATGCCATTTGTACTGTAGACTATTTTGCTACCAAATATTTTTTTCAGAAGTGGAATGGACAGGGGATTCCTCTTGGAGATTTTGTAAAGTTCTCTCTGTATTTTTATACATCGCTTAGGTCGTGGAGAAGGGCTTTAAGAAGGGAAATGTTTTGCCACCGCATGATTTTTATATTGATGATGCCAATTTAACGTGTTTTAAGGAATCCTGGCTCACACGGGGCGTCCCGGAGTGTTGTGCTCTTCTCAAACTTCAGAAAAGATGGACGCCTGAGTCCCTGTGGACTGTTGTGATTTACACACTGAACACTTTATTGTAATAGTCACTACTATCCAGGGTTTATTTATGACATCTTGATTTCATTCGGCAAGGACTGAACGGTACTGATATTCAGGAAGGGTTTATTGCTCATCTAGCAAACGTGATCTGTTTCTTTGAGGGGTAGAAATCAATCCTCAACAAATTCTCAGCAAATTGTTGAATATTTGAAGTAATGTGCATTATTGTGCTTTTTAAATTGTTACATGTGGCTTTGTGACTTAGTGGTGATTGTTGTCAACTTTGGATAGGTTTTCTTTTGTGCAAGTACGTAATCTTGATTATTTCTTCTGTCTTGTCAATAAATCATTGTTATTGTACTTTTAATAAAATGCAGATGAAATGAGAACATGTGTTTGGGTGTTTTATAGAGATTTTATTTTTCCAAGCTCTGTTTTTCTTTTGTACTGAGTGGGAAGGAACTACGAAGTTAATCTCAAGGGTTTTTATTATAGTATTTAAAGACTGACTAAAAATGAAGGAAAGATGTGTCAAAACACAAACCAAAATTTTAAACAATAATAGTAATGCAAAAACTTCATTATAATCATGAATTATGGATTACTGTACTTCCACCCAAATTACATTTTCTCGCAGACATGACAAAAAACAGGATTTCAAAAGTCTGACCAATCACTGTAAATACTCCAATTAGAACAAAATAAAGAATATGTCAAGAGCATTGGAATTTGAATAATTTACCTTTAGGAGTGTGTGTGTGTGTGTGTCGCTCTGTGATTGGCTGGCCACCAATCCAGGGTGTTTCCCACCTTCAGGCCCAGAGAGGCTGGGATTGGCTCCAGATGAAAAAAAAAAGAATTTTTTTTTTTTGTGTCTGAAACACATTTAGTGTATTTTTGTAATATATCAAAGCAATTGTAGTATAAATAACGTCCGTTAGTATAAGTCCGTTAGTATAAATAACGTCATATGCTCCAGGAGAGTTAAAACAGTGTCGTGACATTTAAATATTGTTTTGCTTGATGAGAGATTCAATATTTTAAATGACACAATAGGCGTTGCATAACTGTACTCATCAAACATAAAACTCTAAATGTCATTTTCAAGCTGTTGTATTATTTGAAATACAATGCAAGTAAAACGTAACGGAACATTACTACACATCTCCAGTTCAATGTGATTATGTCACTCGGTGAGAATTTTCTCCGTTTAAACAGCTTGTTGTAAAGCCAGCTCTGCTGCGGCTGAATCATTCGAAGCTGAGGTTATCGGGTCAGACACCCACCAACACCGAAGCTGATGAATCATTCACAGCCCCGCAGATCGGCATCAGGCGACGCCGTGAAGGGGCAGCTAGAGTTCACCAGCCTGCGCTCGTCTCAGCGCCTGCGTTATTTCCTATGCGTTGGCGCCCTCTAGCAGGATTGTTTAGTAATTACATTCTCCGACGTAGGCTGTAAAAATTCTATGCAATTTGATGGATATTTTTTAAATACGGCTTTATTGCATTAACATAAGGTTAACAAGTCTTTCCGTGATGTATTAAAAAAAACGTGTTAACTTGAGTGTTGTGCAGCTGTGAATAAATACAACAGAACATATAGTGAGATTGTTAAAAACATTAGGGATTAATAATTTTGCTCAATACTTTTGAAAACTATATTGCCAATGCCAGTACGTTACATTTTTAGGTTGCGCCCTATGCGTCTTTGAAAATAAGGGCCTTTAATTAAAATATTTATTCTGTATAACGGTTTGCCTTAAGTACGCATAAATATTTAAACAATGTAATAATTACTGCACCTTTATCTTCAACCTTGGTCGAATTGTGTAAATAAACACAGTATACTGTTACATTAACAATATGTCAAACCTGTACATGTACAGACAATGTTTTTGACATGTTGTCTTTTTGCAGTCAGTGTTTAACGTTTGTGATGTAGGTCAAAGGTCGACGTTTTGCACTGCGATTTCTTCCTGGCTTTTGATGAAGAACTGACAGACACAGTAAATATAACTAATGGGTCTATTAAATCTCTCCCTCTCTATCGTCTGTCCAGCATTATTATGATAGTTATTATCAGATTCGTGGCCTACTTTAGCTGGCAAATTAATCTCCTTAAAGGTCAATGCTGTGATGAAGAGCTGCTCTCTTTTCCATCTCTTTCTCTTCTTCCCTTTTCTATCACACTCTCTCATTTTGTACCATCTCTCTCTCTCTCTTGACCATCTGTCTCTCTTTCTNCCACACACACACACACACACACACACACACACACACACACACACACACACACACACACACACACACACACACACACACACACACACCTACACACACCCACACACCGACACACCGGCTGAACTCTTTTGGCTGTCAGAATGTCCCGCCATCAGCATTCCGCTCAGGTGACTCGCGCAGGATAGCGAGGCCACGCGCGGCTGCGTCACAGCTGTCTTCTTCCGGACGGAAGACACGACAGCACTGCGCGTCTCCAACTGCTCCGCACTGGAACCCTGCCCGACAGGCGCAGCGCATCTATCTGCGGCCAGGTTTTCTCTCTTCAAACCTTCTGTCCATGACAAAGATAAAGTCTTGTCGTCTTTTTAAAAAACACGGGAACACCTGTTCTCCTCAAAGCCTTGGCAGCGTCTCCAGAGAGTGAAGCCTCAGCAAAAACAAAGGTCAGGAACACGCGGAGACACGGAGGAGATGTTGGCATATTTACTGCTAAAAAACAAAAGACCAAAGTCGAGTGAAAGTTTATATAAAGCTGAATGCTATTTTTCCCCGCGGTGTTTGTGGCGCTTCATTCAGTTCCACGACGCCGCGGAGACCGAATGATTAATTGGCACAAAGACTCGAGCATATTGTCGCAGGTATATGGCGAAGAAAACGTCGACTTTCTGAACAGGCCTTTTTGAAAGTGTCCTTATCAAAAGGTACTAGAATGTTCCGAGAACTCAACAGAGTTATTGAAGCTTTTTTGTATCGATTATGCGAAAAGACTTATACTGAAGCGCAGTTTTCAGGGTCGTGGAACAAAGACACCCAACTGGTCTTTGCAGGACTGTTTTTTGTCACACACACACACACACACACACACACACACACACACACACACACACACACACACACACACACACACACACACACACACACACACACACACACGCACACTTGCATTTATATCATAATGGGGCCCCACTATGGACTTACATGCAAAATAATACATGCTCTCTCCTAAGTGTAACCCAAAGCATCTGAATATTTCTGAACAAAAACACAGTTATAACATGTGCCTTAAAATTACAACTTGTTACAAACATTTTCAAAGTTGTGCGGCCCTAGACAACGTTCTGAGCATTTGCAGGGCACTTTTCACAGTTTTAATTGTCTCAAAGCGCACAAAGACCCCACCGGTACACAACGAGACCCTACTTTGTGCAAAAACAGGGTAGCATTCTGGAACCAATTTTGTGCTAAATACAGCGACACACACACTCGCACTCAAATCATATTTTATATAGACTGTTTGACGACATTTTCTAGCCATTGTTAAAAGCAGGTTGAGCTGCCAGGCTCCTGATTAATGGCTGCTCAGCGATGCCCAGTGAAGAGAAGCCATTTGAGTGGGCCAGAAATCAAGACGCTGACCCATTACTAATAACATTCTACTTGAGCAGTCTATTGAGCGCACACACCACTTGAGATCATCTTGTGAGTCACATGGGCAGCGGGTTAATAATCTAACCTTTCAGTCTGACCGATCATGTCCGTGTGCACTGTATGTATTAAAACCACTTCCTGCCGTTGTTGAGTTCGCTGCTGGCGTGTGAAGTCTTGATTTACTTGGTGTGTAAGTAAAAGAGAAGGCTGTTCATCTAATGCACTCAGATGATCTGTAGCGAGTACAGCATGTGGCTATTGACACTTTATGTTCTGAATACTTTTTGTTATCTAGTGTCTGTAAGTCAGTTTCATAAGCTGGGTTCGGTTCAAGGGAGTTTTTAGTATGGAACTGTGCATAAAAAGAGTGTGGAGGAGAGAAGAAAACGTTCGTGAAGTTACCAACACAAAAACATGTGGAGATGGTCTCGTTTGTGCTGCAAAATGTTTTGTGCTGCTACGGTTTTCGAAATATTACATTACTTTTGTTCCTTTTTCTTAGACAGGTGTCTTAAAGTGAAATGCCCTTCAGTACGCCCCCTATTGGTGACATAATTTTAATCTCTTTGTAAATACACCAGGAAGACACTCGTTTGTGTATTTATTTTATATTATTGCATTTTCAAGTTGCATTAGTGAAATACATCTTAAATTACTACAGTCTGGGACCCGTTGTGTGGAAATATGCTGCCAAAATATGAAAATGTTTTTTATAAGTCGATAAATAAAATGATTTGTATCTTAACCATAGTAGCACAAATGACAAATTAGAAAAAAAGAGAGTGTGTGTGTGTGTGTGTGAGAGAGAGAGAGAGAGAGAGAGAGAGAGAGAGAGAGAGAGAGAGAGAGAGAGAGAGAGAGAGAGGCAATAAATTATTCACAGTTAAATCGCTATTGCCAAAAATTGACATCAGTCTCTGAAGTCAATTTGTTCATTCCAAATTTGAGTGGAAATTCTCTGTCAAACCAGTTTAGCTGCAGGGAGAAGAGGAACCAAATCTGGATACTAATGAAGAGCTGAGTCTATTCCAGTTGTCATGTAACACTGTTCTTGTCAGAATCAGACAGATGTTTTTAATGTTTTAATGTGAGAAAATAAAATGGTCAAAGCCCATCATTGAAATTCTTAGTATTTAATTTGTTTTACTCTGGATTAGATCTGTGTAGATGCATATTATTCCGTAACGGAGAGCCGTATCAAAGTTAATTTGGTGTGAATATACACTTGTTTAAAACAATAGGGCTAGCACTCAAAACAAAAATGAATAAAATACCATAGAGTGAACATATAAATATATAGTATATAACAAGTGTAACAAGAAATTATTAAGAATCTCAAGATTAATATTGCGTCGATGATGAAAAACAAGGCTTGGAATCTCATTTACACATTGATGTTGTTAATTAAACCCTTAATTTCTCCCTTTAAGCTACATCACGTTGTTGAGTAATTGAATATAAGAGTGTAAAATGTTGGAAAGCTCGAAACTGATTTAATTAATCAAGTATTTGCTTTAAGCATTGCCGGTTACAAGATCTATGTGTGTGTGTGTGTGTGTGTGTACCGGTGTTAATTCTCCTGTCAATGATCAGTGTTTGTCTGGATTTCTGGCAGCTGGCATCCAACTGGAAAGACATCAGGTCTCCATGAGGGCAATTCCCCAGCATCCCTCATTACATCCCTCCCTTGCTCCTCTTCTCGCCTGCAGGCCCATCATGCACACCACCATGGCAGAATTCAGGCAACATTCTCGTCTTATTCAAATTGGTCTCGGCAGGAAAATGGGTTCATGATGATGGGGGTAATAGCGATCTATGAAAAAGAGCATCTTCGGCTTCAAACACCATTTAATTCAGAGATTAAGCTAATAAAAAGCCATTAAGACCAGTGGCTTGCTGCTGCAGCAGGCCATAGTGATGCACAGTAATTCCTTCTCATTTAACGCAAATGAGCTATAAAAGATTAGGACTGGGCCTGTTATTTTTTTATGTTTATATCGTGAGTTTTATGGAAAAGAATATTCAATTTGTGCTAATGTCACCTTTCTGTGCCGACCACGTCTTTGTCGTGCAGAGAAGGAAAAATAGTCAATAGTCATTTGCATGTTTTAATCAAATTTGCAGTCAAATAATTAGACACAATTTCTTATATTATTTAGCACTAATTACCAGCAGATGGTGTCTTTATCTGCACTTAGGGCGCACAAGGCTCGGAGATGCTGCCTGCACAAGAATAATTAAGAAGTTGAGTCGAGCTGTTTTTTCTTCGTCTACTTTTGTGTGCTTTATTAGTCAGACATCCTAATGCTAATTAGTGCTAATTTGTTGATTTGATTACATTTATTCGTTTAAATCTTAGCAGTCACTTTTGCTGCTCAGTATGGCTTTTATTGCTATTACAAATAACCGTGTGTTTGTTTTTCAGAACCAGCACCTCTTTCTATCTATCTATCTGTCTGTCTATCTGTCTGTCTGTCTGTCTGTCTGTCTGTCTGTCTGTCTGTCTGTCCGTCCGTCTGCCTGCCTGCGTGTCGTCCATCCATCCATCCATCCATCCTCAATCTTTTCTCTTTTCCTATTTATTTGTATATTTTCTCTCCAACTTTTTCTATCTGTTGCTCTTCTCATTTTACCCCCCACCCTCTCTCAGTTTCTATCTGTCTCTCTCTCTCTCTCTATTTCTCTCTCTCTCTCTCTCTCTCTTTCCTTCACACTGTCTCTTGCATCTCCCTCTGTCTTTCTTTCTCTTTACATCTCTTTCTCGCTCTCTCTCTCTCTCTNATTTCTTCCTCTCTCTGTCTCTCTCATTCTCTTTCTCACCCTCGCTCTCTCTTTCTGTTTCTCTCTTTCTATCTGTTTCTCTCTCTCTCTCTATTTCTCTCTATTTCTTTGCATCTCTCTCTGTGTTTTTCTACTTCCAAGCCTCTCTAAAATCACACTGAAGTCAATTTATCTGGATGATCATCTCCAATTTGCATGTTTTTAAAGGTGGCACACTTCCTCCCACCACTTGATGGACACGTTGTGTGTGTTTGTGTGTGAGTTTTAGCAGGGAATGGGATCTTGGTGCTCACCTGTGGAGAAGGAAGCAGGCCAGCTCACTGGGGTACTGATGGAGTCATGCCGAGTTAATCAGAATCAATGACACTACTGATTCCTTCATTTCCTGAGATGGAGGATTAGATGTTATTGCAGTCTGCTGGAACTTTGGCAGCATATGGTCCGATGTACTCCATCGGGTGTAAACGCTTCCCATTTGACATAACAGCAGTCTCTAAAATGGAGCTGAACTTCAGAGAGTCATCACATGGAGAGTAGTCGTGAATGTAGTCGGGTAGATAATGATCGTTTGATGGATATTTGACATGTCTGGGAGATTAGATTTAGTATTTACTATTATTTTACAAAAATATTTAGGTACATTGGAAAGATCAAATAGCTTTTTTTTGCCATATGGCATACTGTATGTACAAAACCACACATTATCACTATTTGATTGTACAAGTGAACCTGTGATTACTGGTAAAAAGTTATAACTAAAGCTATAATATAAACATACAATCCTTTACAAAATTTGTTATTGTTACACATTTATCGTTGGTTTATTGTAATTTTTTATTTAATGTTGTATTTTTTTATTTTGAGAGACGAAAGTAAAATCTTTTATGCTGCAGTAATAGACCCTTTAGTTAATTAGAGTAATTTTGTTTAAGATAAAAAAAAAAATACATGTTAAAGAAGCTTAAATCTACATTGCTTAAAATGATTGTTAAAGCCACTGTAATTACCATAAAATTCTTAATTGCGCATTAAATACTAAAGTAACCCCGTAACTACTATTCAAATACTAAAGTATATTTTTCATAATAATATTAATAATATTGCAGAAAAGTTCACCTTTTCTTCTCCCACCCATCTGTCTCTCACCTTTTGTCGCTCTCTGTATCTTTCTTTAAAAAAAAAAAAAATATTATATTTTATTATAATAATAATATTCCATGACGTCTTGTATTTCAATATGATATGATTATTAGTTCAATAATATAAATGAATGTAGATTTATAATTGTATGTTACTGATTTGAAAAACATGCCTGCAGTGCTACATATTAAACAAGTTCAAGTTCAGTGCATTTGTACATTTTCACAGTTACAACTGTCAAAGCTCAAATGTTATTGTATTTTGTTTTAAATCTGCCCGTTATGGAATGAACGACTTAGACCTTAGTCTAGATTTCAGGGTGACATTAGTAGGCATCCGTCCCATAAATGTTGTGCTATCTGCACTGTTAATTACTGAAGTAAATGGCTGAACCGCTGCCAAGGAGCCATTGTGTTGGGGCTTTGAATTGTGTTTTTACCATCTGTAGACATGGGAAGAGTACAGAGCTTAAGAGTGAGCTCACAGCCTCGGGGTCCGGGGCCATATGGAGCTTGCACTTTGCCTGCACTTTATTGCACACCTTGCTGTTTTAATCAATGGCAAGCCTGTTTGCAGGACACGGTGTACGGAGGTTATTGCACTGGCTGTACATTAGTGGCCTTGTCACTACTTTTTGTTTAGTTCACGTAGACAACTTTAACATTTGTCATTGCCTTTTGTGAATTGATTTTTGATTCCTCTTTGTATACTGCAGATTTATTCACATTGTTTTCTTGAAAAATGTTTGTAGTTTGTAAATACTGCGTCAAACAGTGTGCACAATTCTTGTCCTGTCTTGTTCTGAGTAAATTGATTTTTGCGTTAGTTCCTCTTTATTGTGATTTCATGGGGAAAAAATAATGTTTTATCAGTCATGCTAACATGCTAATACATGCTAACTCATTATAAGCCTGGTGTAATGGCGTGTGTTACACTGTGAGCACAATCCTTTTTGCGATGCTGTAGTTTGTGTTAATGGGGTAGATGGAGCGTGTATGTGTGTAAATGCTTGACGGGGTTAGTCCAATGTTATAGGTTGTGTTAATGGCGCATTAAGGGTGTTAACTGCTGTAGCTCCAGCTGTAGATGCTGTTAGTCCTAGTTTCTTCTCTTACACACAAACCCGCCTCATAGCTGAAAGTGACTCCTGCTATTCACAAGCAAGTGTGCATTTTTTAATTATTGGCTGATGTTGAAGCTCAATAGAAGGGATCTTAAATCTTGTAGATCTTAAATCTTGTAGAGAGGTTCTTTAACAGGCTTATTTTTAAAGATAACAATATGTATTATTAGTATTACTATTATTAATAATAATGATAATAATATAATCATCATTAACAACAAAATTAATAATAATAATAATAATAAATGTATTCATATTTTTGGTGACACATATGTGCATAATCTTGTTAAATGGACAGATAGATGTGGGGTTGGATGGATGAATAATGACAGGGAGATGGATGGATAGATAGTCATATGGTTGTTTGGATGGATGGACAGGCATATAAATACAGTACAGTAAATAACATTTTAATAAATAGCATGTCAAAAGTTGTTGTAAAATGTTACTTTGTCGTTAATTATTCGTAGTGAATTTATAGCTTGATTTATTGCCTCTTTCTTTTTAAAGCTGGGTCTGTTCATATCTACAGTGAGTTCAGCATGTTTCTGCCTCTTATTTAACTATATGCATCAATTTCAACCTGAGTGTGAACAATTCTTTAAAAGCAATGTAAATAACATCTTAATCAACAACATTTAAGGCTTCGGGATCTTTAAAAATACATTGCCTCACTCATCAAATCAAGCAGATTGCTGTGGAGAATATCAATAACTCCTGAGAGAGCAGGTTAACAGTGAGGGCAGCAGCATTCCAAAGCAGATGATCATTATCGCTTGACTCGACTTATTGAATTGCGAATAGGTGCAGCGCGCCCGGAGTCTGCGTATGCGGCCACCCCCAATTACTAACCTGAGGGACCTCCTGCAGAAATCTTAACACAGCAATTAACAACATAATTAAGTGACAAAGTCGTTGTGCCATTATACGACGACAGAAACAAGACTGCCATTGACCAACTGAAGGAGGACTGGCCTCCGATTGATCGTCTGATTGACTTGCTTGCACAGGCATTTATCACTCTACCGGGGATGGAGAGAGAGACAGATAAAGCGACAGGACAGAGAGAGGCGTGGACAGAGAGAGAAAAAGACTGGGGCAGAGAGAGAGAGGGAATGGGAAAGAAATTGAGTGAGAAAGAGAAAGGAGAGCAAGTAAGCAGTGAGAGAGTGAGCTAGAGAGTGTCAAAGAGAGAAAGAGAAAGGAGAACAAGTGAGCAGTGAGAGATTGAGCTAGAGAGAGTCAAAGAGAGAAAGAATGGAGAACAAGTGAGCAGTGAGAGAGTGAGCTAGAGAGTGTCAAAAAGAGAAAGAGAAAGGAGAATTGAATTGAATTGAAAATCCTTTATTAGTACAAGTGAGCAGTGAGAGAGTGAGCTAGAGAGAGTCAAAGAGAGAAAAGAAAAGAAAGAGAGAGAAAGAGTGCATGTCTGTTACTAATTGAAAAATGTGACATCAGACCTTTTGCTTTTTTTTAACAGTATTAGATCATTGTGTTACGGACCTGTCATTACAAATCTATACAGTATTTTTCTAAACTGACTTGTCTGGTACAACATTACAATTCACCAACGTAAGTCACAACAGACGTTGATGTAGGTTGCGAATGAAGGACTTTTCATTTACTGCTCCAGCAATATAATGACTGCAGATGTCTTCTTTATCAGAGTTAAACATTCAGTTTTAATGTGACTTGATAGTCGCTATTTCTATGATTTGGATATAAAGGAACTAGTTTATTCAAATACCAAATAATTATTAGTTTTCCTAGTAGCTGCATCAAGCAGATGGTTTGGTGCACCATATTACAAACCAGAGTTTGATTTCCAGTGAATGAAGTTGATAAATTGCATTGAAAAAACCCTGTAAACTTACTGTGGATTAAAACGTTAGCTAAAAGCATTTTAGTTAGCTGTCTGTAAAAATTGCTGTGTTGTCTGCATTTAGAACAAATTAAATTGTGACCAAAGAAGTAAAATTTTTTATGTTATGATTTTTGACTGTTATGACTAGATTTATGTTTTGAAGCAAATTTTCAGAAAATTCTGAATCACTTTTGAAATTGGCCGTTTAAATTTACAGTAAAAAGCAGTACAATATTTAACAGGATGACTACCGTACTAGCACCAAATACACTGCTGCCAACTCTCCCACAAACCCTTTACTGTTATTTTACAGAACAATTATTTACAGTATATCTATATGAACTACAATTGAGCAGGATAGTGTTTTGCCGCATTAAGACATCTGGATCTAGTGTGATCAGACTAAGAGCTAAGAAGCCTTGACTTGTTTTAGCCGGCATGATAGATTTTTCATTTATAATGGATACTGTTTCTCTCTCTCCCCGGGGATCTGTGAAATTGAGAGGCAGACAAGAGAGGGCTGAACACGCTGTGATGGAACATCAAATAAACTGCCAAGCCTTATTGTGTCAATAAACTAATTTCTCATTTAGGTTCCGACCTCTGACCTTTGCCGGCTGCCCGGACTCGCCCTGGGAGTGACAGGACAGTCTCCAGGGCACAAGACGGGCGAAAGAGACACAGACAGGAGTAGATTTTTTTTCAGTCAAGTATGTATTAGCAAAAAATGTTTCCTACACATTGATTTTGGCAATCAGAGCGTTCCTTCCTGTTTCCTTTTGTGCTGTTTTGTTCCACAGATGGATCCTCTTCTACAGATTTAGCACACCTAATGAGCCATCTCCTTTTTCCTGCACACATTCAAGGAATGAGTTCTACTTTGAGCAACTTTGTTTGCTCTGAGTCTGTATCTGTGTTTATTCTCCACTTCACGCAAAGGGCTTTTATATCTTCTCCAAAAAAAATGTGGATTGCTATCGTCTCAACCAGCAGAGGGCACCATAATATGGCCAGAATGAAGATAAATCCATTACTTTTATTTTATTTAAATTTATTTATTTGTTTTGCATCATTAACATTTTCTATAGTTGGGAATTTTCTACTATACATTTTATGCAAATGTAAATTTCTCATTATATTGATATGAATTCTGCACATCCAAAACGGCTTCATCATTTGCTTCATTCATGACCATTTGCCTCATTCCTCTTATTTTTCAATGCTCTGTTAACGTGTATACACTTATCAAACGGTTTAATTTAAAATAACAGGTTGCATTACTGGCACAAATTGTAGTCGCATATTGATGTTTGTTATTACAATCAAGTTTTCTAAAACTAGACTCAACCTGAGCCACGAAGGGTTTGTTTTAGCTTTTGCTTCTCATTTTTCACAAAAAATAGCAGTCAGATATTATATTTCTGTAATTACACAAAGGTTCAGGTGTGCGACACAAAGTCAAAAGCCTAATACATTGGATTAAGCATCGGAGGTTAGTCAACAGCCAAACATCTGTTTAATGCAACTTTCATTCATTTTAAAAGCATGACATTCAACAAGCTTATGTTATGTTGTAGTGTACGTAATTTTAGCTGTTAATGAGTTGAAGTACTTACAGAGCTCTTTAGCGTTCCCTGTCAGCCTTCTGCACACAAAGAATCCCGGACATCAACAAAACATTAAAGAAACCCACATAAATAAAAGCTCAAACATGAGTGCTGGGACAGATTTGTGGACAAACCCATTACACTGAATGCCCCTTTTAAATTCTACCCTTTCGCAGTAACCCCACCTCAATGTATCTATTTATTTACTGCGTTTGGTTTTTTGAAGGCTAGCATCGGGTCTCGTGTGTTTGCCCTTGTGTTAGAGGGCTGCATTGTGGTTTTCCCCGAGGCTCAGCTGCAGGATAGTGGTTTTTAATGAAAAAGTGACGGCATAGAGCACAGGTACAGCTAGGGCTTGTATTTCAGCAGCTTTTGTAATAGTTTACAATGAAGCTGTGCGGTTGGATTCTTGCAGACACTGTAAACGACCCTCTGGAGCCTGTTCATCATGCGTACCGCTGGATTAAGCCTCTTTAAAATCGATAGCGGACTGCATCAGACACCCTTTCCCCCATTCCCGTACCTCAATCTGTGAATTCATATTTCTGTTTGTAATTCTCCCCTGTAAGTCCATCTTCTGTCCAGTTCCTGCCACATCACTCCGTCTTCTGAAATCTGAGATGGCACGAGCTGTGAAATGTGATCGGTCTGATTGAGGAGAAAGTGCTTGTGTGAGTGTTCATATTCTGAAAGCCCTTATAGACCTTGTATAAGTATTTTTAAGGCCATTAAAATGGTACAAACATATTTACGTACGTACTTGTTATACTTGTTACAATAAATGTTTTTTTTTTTTATTATTTTAGCGGAAAAAGCATAATTGGTGATGTTGACTGGTATTTGAATAATAATAATAATCTCAAATAGAAATAATTAAATTTGCTATTATTACAATTCAACTGGGAAAATCTTATTAAATTAATTTTGATTCATGGTTACATTCCAAATAAATCTTGATGATTAAATTTATGTGTAAACTAATGCCTGTAGACTTTCTGAACGCATGAAACAATTTGATTAAATTCCAGATAACATTGGAAAGGCTACGCGGTGACGTAATTGAAGGTGTCTAACGTAATGTCTGCCGCATAGGTCAGATCTGAAGGCAATGTTGTGAGTACATTAGCATACACAGTGGCAGAACATTTAAGGTGACAAATAGGATGGACTCTGAGGACTGTGCTACCTGGCTCAGAGCTATTACTAGACCCCCTCAAGCTTGATTTATCAACTACCTCCAACACTTTCTATTCTGCTTATGACTGTGGAAATGTGCTAGTTTAAACACAACACCTTGATCCTGCTGACCTTTTAATATGCTTATAATGATCCCATTTAACAAACAGATGTAAGGGCAGACGCAGCAAAGCCAGACCAGAACATGTGGTGCTGGCTGTAGACACATTCGTATCGACAGCTATCAAGGAGTGGATAGCTCTTGAATGTGACTCAGTAAAAAAATTAAATAAATTAAAATAATATAATATATAATATCATGGTTTTAAACACACACACACATACACACACAAGTTTAGAATATAGTCAGTGTCTCAACAGGTGATGAATGAGCTAAATAAAAAGGTAATGAATGTTTATGTATTATGCATGTACGTTGTCATTTTACAGATGTGACGAAGATTCCATTTACATATTGTTCTCGCATTAGCCAACGCAATTAGTGTCAAGCAGCTACGATGGCCGATGTTAAATTCAGCTTGGATGAAGAACAAGTTCAAACCGTTTTAATTAAATAGTTGAATGTCAATAGCTAAAGGTTTAGTAAGATGGCGGTGTGAAGTTTGTGTTGATTAGCGGATTATAACGTGAAAGGTTAAATGTGATTAATTCATTACTGTGTTTTTTTTTACATGATGGAGTTGCTTTCTCTCCATCCAGATTCCCCATTGTTCAATTTTTTGATGTCTGCTGATGTAGCATGTTTTCAAGTACTGTACTCAAAAAATACATTAACATCATCAGGTCCACACTGGTGAAGAAAAGCAATCCGTCCTTACTTTTTGTTTTGTAAAGCTCTTAGCATTGCACTTACAGTGATATTAGTGTCCCAAACACAATCAATGTCACGCAGAGCAGATGATGACTTGTTCAAAAAGATCTTTGAGCATGGAGGCTTTTCCTCTCATTATGTCTGATTGTGTATTTATGAGCCATGTGCGATCATGCAAACTGTACGATACGTTTATAATATGCTGACTTGTCTAAAAGGCTGAACATTTTAATGGAAGGCTAAAAAATAGCTTTACAACAGTGGTGTAAAGTACTTGAGTAAATTGACTTACTTATCCTTCCATTGTGATTGTGCGCGACAAGTCGGCATCTTTTTCTACCGCGGTTAATTTCTTGGGCGGGCGAGGCTATGTCGCCATCTGCAGGATGCGGAAGGTACTGGATGCTATTTATGAGCTAAATCGTGTGAATTAGCGGTTGCACTTTGCAGCAAATTGCCAACTTGTAACTTGCAAAGGAGTAATTTTTACAGTAAGTTATCTGTACTTTTACTCAAGTATGGTTTTCAGGGATTTAACGTCTCCTTACAATGTCTTACAATTTAATTTCATAAAATATTTTGTCTCATTGCATTGAATTAATAATAAATCTGATTATTTTATGTATGTAATCTGCGTCCAATATGTGACTTTGTGACTTGCAGTTTTTGTTTCGCGTTTAAAAATAACAAGTCAAACCAGGAGTCCTCTTTCGACACATTTGGACTAGTTTGTTCAAAATTGTGCACTCCATTAAAGGCCTTTTGTCATCCGAGCAAGCAAAGTAAGGACAACTGCATCAGTTTTTTTTTTTAAATGTATTTAAATTTAAAATGCAATATAAATACATAAATTTATTAATAATTTGTAGACATTATTCTCTTAAATAAAGATACATTTGCATGCAGAGATTGATGTATTTAATTTCGAGCGAAACACTTATCGAGACTTTTATTCCCTCCGCGTTAACGCTGTTTCCGGGTTTCTGGATGATACACTTCCGCTGAACTTTTACTTTGATTGTTGACAGTTCCTCAATCATTTAAAATGCATTTTTGACACACAATTTTCTCCGACAGTGTGCAGGTAAAGCGTCATGTACGAAATGTAGTTCGCCTGTTATTCCGAGGGGTCGTCGCGTCCGCTGCGTTGAAACGCGCTAGTATTTTCTTCACAGTTTGCTAAACAATTAGCCGACTAGCCTGGACATCAGCTGCTCCGTGGAAAACCTGCACCGAAAGCTAAGATTATGTTTCCCTCGGTGCCTTTGTTATGCTATTACTTGTTTTAAATAACCAGTGCAGCATGGAATCTGAGGGAATCGTGATCCGGATAAAGACACCGGTGGGGGACATGGACTCCTCGGTGGACTGTCCATCACATCTCAACTTCAGTGATTTGCTGGTGAGATATTGAACGGTTACTCTGACTGCTAATGGGTTCATATCCAGGTACATTGATTACAGTGGCTTAATTATAGCGACTTTTAAATATTTCAGTTCGAGTCTAAAGTGCTGTGTTTACTGGATGGTTCTCAGTGAATGTGTTTCTTTCTGACAGGCTGCCATCAAAGATGTAATGCCTGACACGACAGTCACAGCTTTTGAATGTAAGCTAAACATTCTGCTTGTGCGAAATATATATATAAAATAAGTGAAATATAAATGCAGTCGACCCCAAATCATATCTCATTACGCAAATTTTTGCCACTTTATTGGGGCAGAATGTGATGTTTACAACAATTGTTTTTAGAATATTTATTTTCATTAGTCATGCTTTATAAAAGTATAAATATTTCAGCTGCTTTTTGTTTTTACTGGGATTTGTAGATGAAGATGAAGTTGGGGACCGAATCACAGTTCGCAGTGATGAGGAGCTGAAAGCTATGCTGTCCTATGTAAGTGCAACAGAGATTGATTGTGTAGCTGAACCTTATTGGTACATTTAATGGTTAAATACGGAGTATAATTTTGATATGATAGTGTTCATATTGACAACTTCACTTATTTACTGTATGTTACTTGACTTTGCTCATACACATACTGTTTACTACTTTTCTGTGAGTAGTTTACATGTTCTCCCGCTTGCATATGTTTCCTCTGAGAGAGAGAGAGAGAGAGAGAGAGAGAGAGAGAGAGAGAGAGAGAGAACTATCTATCTGCACATTAAGTTTGTATTTATTTACAGTAATAATTTGGACTGTACGTAGATATTCATTAAAAACTGCTCAGCCTTGTCCACCGCTTTTGTGTAACTGGAAAGTATTGTCAAAGTTATTTCTTTATGCAGTTAAATATGATTAACAAAATACTGAATTGCTTTTTTTATCAAAATGTACTAAATTATTAATTTATTTGCACAAAAATAAATTGTAAAACTGTCTGTGTGTTAAGGGGAAAAGGTGTTAATCGTACATTTGTTATTTAGTAAAATGTAAATCGGACGTCAGTAACGTAGTTGATAAAAATGTACATGGGGATAAAACCTGCAGCATAACATTTCACTTGGTTAATAAACATTTAAAAAAGTGATAAATACATTTTGTGGGAAGAATGTACATAATACATGTGTGTGGCATAAGAGGTATTATTTACAGATATTAATATTTTGTATTGGTATTTTAAGCGTTAGTGTTTTTATAATATAAAAATTGTTTTGTTAAAAATCGTACAGATTTTCATAAATGTTTTTAACACAATAATAATAATAATAACAATAATGTAATAAAAAAAAAAAAAACGTTTCTCCAGAGAATTGTATTTAGAATAAAATATCTGACAGTGTTCTCTTACAGCTTCATAAAATAAAATATAAAGCAGAACAAATAAGGTCTGTTCATTATAGCATTAAATGTCTATATTTATAGTCTTTATAATTATAATGTGAGACATTTTTGCATCACATTTAGATTTACATGTGCTTCTTATTCTCTTACCCTTTTTGGATGTATTTTTGATTGGTTACAGACTGATGATATCGATTTTGTTATTCATATTGGAGCATATAGTTTTATCTTATGAAATAAGTTGGGAAAAAAATGAGCCTGAATGGAGTACCTCCAGAACTACTAGACACACAAGTAGGTGGACACTGTTGCACTTGGTTACAGTCTGTTATAATATCTTTTAGATTTCAGAATGTGTTTTGTTGTAAAGGAAAAGCTATTACAAATCCATTCTTTCAGATCTATTCACCCTTGGGGGAAGTGTTCTCATTATCTTACTGATTTGCAAGGATGTCAAGTGGCTTAATATTTTCTTTTTCCTTTTCAATTTCACCATATTCTCTATTTTTGCAGACAATACCACTTGAAGTTTCCATGGCAACGTGTGTCTGTTTTTTATTTTGTTATTTTAACTCTCAGCATATGTATATGTATATAGGTATGTATCTATGTATTTTCAGGTGTAACCAAGCAAAGTTAAGAAAGGGACTCTAATGATGCATGTGTTAGTGTTTATACTGTTAGACAGTCTGACTTCTAGTACTTCCTCTACTGATGTGTATAACTGTCCACTCCCTGTGTAATTGGGTAGTAGTGGCCTAGTGGTAGGGCGATAGATGTCCACAGGCCGCAGGTATCGGTTCTCCAGCTGAAGTGTCATTGAGCAAGAAAATGAACCAGATCTGCTTCCCAGGAGCCACGGCTTAAGGCTGCCCACTCCTCCGGGTTGTGTGTGTTTTTACTTGCTTCACTGTACAGATAGATGGAATGTGGTTAAGAATGTTGTTAAGTATGTTTCATTTTGTTTCGCTCTAATTTCACCGTATTTAATACCCAGTACGTATTAAGAAATTACAATGAAGAATCTTGAATCATTAAACTCTAATTTTGTCTAGTGTGCTGAAAAAGCACAATCAGCTTTTCAGAGGTATGACTTTTGTTGCAAACTCCTGTCCGTTTTGAATACTATTTTGTTTTATTTCTCTTCGTTGGACGTTTTATTTCCATATTCCGGCAGGTTGCTGAGTTTCTTCAGTCTCCAGTCACACGGCAGAAACCTAATTTAATGGCACATAGTTTTTTTCTTTTTAAATTCCACTGGAACTCCGGTGGAAGTTTAATGAACTATCAACTTTTATTATTTATTATTCAATACTTAAAGTTTCGCCTCATTAGAAGCATCGCACCCCTGGGCAAAGAAATTTTTCAAAATCCACTTTCAGCTGCTGCTGTCTTTTACCCCCCATCAGCTCTCCATGACTGTAGAGTAGCCATAGGCTTCATAACAACAGGAAACGGAATCCTGTCGGTTTGAAATGTATGTATTTTTAGATGCTTTATCAATGTTCCTCTTCTCAAGGCCACCGCAATCATTAGCCAGATTGGGCCTGAAGGTGACACACTTACAATGATGTCTTGAGGGTGTCTGTGCTGGTGCCGTTCCTTTTTTTTTCTGCTTTGATTAATTCTGTGCTTGTTGTGTAGCATCCCATTGACTTCTGCTCTTAAAACGTCTAATCGGTCTTTGGTGACTTTTAAAAGAAGTGCGCAACAATCCTGTTTGTTTTAATGCTGCAAGTCGTTCCTAGCTGAGATGCCTGAGATCAGACATGGAAATAAAGTAGTTGGAGGCTGTTTTCTTCTGATGTTGTATATTAGCTTGGATTGCAGATTGCCTCCCCGCCGTATTTTGGTTAGCAGCACAACAGAGCACACTTTCTGGAAATGAGTTTTTTCTCCCATGATGCCGTGTTCTCTCCGGGGAGAGCACCAGCTGCTGAGAAAGGTGAAATTTTGTATGTGTATAACATGTTCTGCTGTTATGGCTACGTTCACTTGATGACTTTGGTCACATTTTAAGCAAATGTTCTTTGGCTGGCTGACTCTTGGATCTCTGTGGGGACTTTTTAAGAAATTTGATTCAATTAATTTCATGCCGGGGATCCAATGTTATGTGGACTTAACAGGAATTAAAGGATGACTTCTTGCTTTACAAGTGCAAAAGCTAATTCACTTAGTTCTCTGGTGAAGTTTGACCTTCAGAATGTCTCCTTGGTCTCTGGCTTTTTTTTTTTTTTCTCTCCAGAAGGGATATTTGGTTTTAGGTCTCGGAGATGTTCCTTGTCCCAGGTGAACCCTCAAGTAGTGTTTCTTACGGTCAGCCTTTTCAGGATGTTGGTTCAAAGTTAAAGACTGGCTCATGTCAGATGCCACACACACACACACACACACACTCTTAGTCTCTCAGGCACAGAGCTCCCAGGCTGGGCCAGCTAATTACAGAGATCTTTACTTGGGTTGTGTTAATGATTGGGGTCCAACAGAGCGGAGGTCCGACTCTTCTGTTCCCTCCAGCTCTCATTTCTCTTTGCTGTGATCAAACTGCCTTTAGTTATTGTCCAGCAAAGGGAGCTTTCTTTTAATACACTCTTACAGATTAGTTAGGTAATTGCAGCCCTAATCGATAAAGCAGCCAAGTAGAAAATTAAAGGTGTGTGTTTTGGTAGAGCTACATGCTTTCCGAGCCTGCAGGCATCGCAGAGAGGTGACAGTGATAAATAGGGTATTTAATAACAGCTGCTCTTACACCGCTTTCTCCGCATGTCCTCATGTGTACTCCGGTGTATTCACCCGGCCGAGGGACGGCACTGTACCACTGGCCCCGCTTTTAGGCTCGCTTTTGACCTTTGTCTTGTTCAGCCTTTGTCTCGGTCTTTCTGTCGTCCCAACACTGACACTCTCCCCTCCTCTGTTGTCCATCTGGATCTGTGGTTTTTAATGGCTTCATTGTGTGTGACGGGCCTCTGTGTTTGGGCACAAAGGTCTCGTGCTGGACTTGAGAGGAGGGAACGAACAGCCAGATGGTTCTGTTAACTGAAACGTCAATTGGAGCATCCTGTTGGCAGTAGCCACAGATTTCCATGTGTGTTTCAATAAGCCGTTTCCAGAGAATTAAAGATACCTTTTTAAATAAATGAATATTCATCAAAAGTATTTTTTATTAAATTATAAAAAAAATGTGTGTGCGCGCATGTGTGCTATATTTATATA
>SOMO01000091.1:324295-342458 GCA_028128575.1 Paedocypris carbunculus
AATAATGAGATATGTGCAGTCATGAACTGTTTTTAGGTCAACGTCAATACGGATTTTAACAATGCCATTACTCAAACCCTCTAACAATGATGGAAATGTGGTATAAATTGCTTTTAAATACCAGAATTACCGGTCTTTCAAGGTCGTTGCTTTATAGAGTTTTAGTGAGGATTCAATAGCCTTTAGTTCTAGCTGAAGATAAGATGTGTCTGGCAGCCAGCTACGCCCAAGTTCTGGCAACTCATTTTGAGGGTTTCCATGGCAGCCGCACTCTTTGTCAGCCATAATAATGTGATTGCCAGTAGGACAGGCCTTTTCTTGACTACCAGCCGCTCATAAACACTTCAGCTTCCAGTGGTCTGATGGCCGTTCTTTGGCACGTAAACACTTATTGCTTTGGCCATCAAGTTGTCTTGGAAGTATCTGTCTAATTAAAGCTCACTTTAACTGTTTACAACAAACATTGGCGCGGAGGAGAATATGATTAGAGCTTGGTGTGATGATAGGTCACAGGCTTTACTTTCCACAAAACAACCTGCTTAACCATTTAGACTGTATAGTCAGATTTTGGTTCGCAGATGTTTTGTAGGTGATGGTTGAGATCCAGTTCCAGAATTTTGAGTGTACCCTACAACTTTTAACCCTCAGGTTGGGATGTTTTTGATGATGTATTATGAGCCGGTTTCATCGCGTACCCCCAATCCGCACACTCTAAAGATTTCCGTTGTCGCTTGAAAGGGTTAGAGGCTCCATCTCTGGAACTTTCTAAATCCGGGTTGACGGTTCTTCATTCTGGGTGGAGGCCAGTTCAACAGCTACTCATCCATGTGTGGTTAGTGTTGCACTAAATCAGACCTGTTGATGTGTGGATAGCACTTCATGCGTTTGATGGGACGGGGGATTTGTGTGCGAGCGAGTGGGTGCGGAGGACGCAGAACAGTGAAATGAAACAAGCCGACGTAGAAGTCATTTCGGTGACCTCGAGGTGTGTCGGTGCACAGAGGATGAATCGTGAAGAAATGTCGACTGAGCTGCTGTAGAGATTTCAAACCATGGCATTAATAATTCAGAGCTGTCAACAGACTCGATGACCTGGAGCTAGTGTCACTCTGTCACGATCACTCTCTGAAAAGAATAAATACTTTTGTGCCTATGCATTCGGCAAACGTGTAATACTCGTTTGGAATTGCATCCACTTTCAATCTTTCCATAAATTGTATATAAGAAACTGAATACGTACTTTTCTATTTGGTTCTTGCGCATTTGATTTATTGTCCTGTACATTGCTATTAGTTGGTTGTTGCCAGGCAGGACTCTATGGGTGGGTTTAACGTGGGGTTAGATGGAGGGGGATAATTTTCACAAGGTGTTGACATGATTAATAGCACTTAGTCACCCAGACTGCCTGGCAGCACAGAACCAACCTCGATTCCTTGACCAACCAGAGATCCTGTTGCTTCATACTCTCATCACATGCTTCAACCTGCTTTTTTTGTGTGTAACACACGGTATGGAATGTTTAGGGTCTTTTAGAAGTCTTTTATTGGCTTGTTGTGATGCTCTCTAATTTACCTATAACTTAGTCTATAGACCTATAAATTACATTTAGTCTTAAGTGTGACCCAACACATTGGAGATTTTTATGACGCAATTTTCTGAACAAAATGTAAGAGTTGTTGAGTTTATGTCTTCACTTGCTGAAATTCAATGGGATGTCAAGTAGATATTTTGGTTCGCGGTTTCTTCTGTGCACAGAAACGTACAAAACTCAAACGATAATCCAAATTAAACTTGCAGTGTAAATTGTTCCGAGGTTAACAGAACCTGCCAATCAGGCTCAGTGGGATGGTCAGCTGTGAACGAACGGGCTGTGACATCACTTGCAGAAGATGTGGAGGAGGATAAACAACAGATCTATTAGGCCAAATTGATAAATGGAATTTAATGCCAAACCAACAAGATGATTATTTGTAGAATGTGGTTGCCTGCGGGTAAATTCACCACATGTTTATTCCCGTGACCGGTGTTTTTGTTCTTCCCACTGACTCTGATAGGCAGGTACTGTAACCACTCAAAATGATTGATAACACTACTATGCATTTTGAGTTTGCGTTGGAGTTTCTGTGGGTCATAACGACTATGTGAAATGAGTTGTAGAATTTGATTTGTTTTGAGTTTTGAATTGTCAATTTTTTTGTTTAGGTCACCAAAAATGATTGCAAATGCAGATTGACAATTCTTTTGAATTGTGTCAGGATTATTTATAGGTAGGAAATATAACACTTTACAAGACATGAACCATTCCAAAACACTTTGTATTTACATAAAAGTAAGCACCCCTTTAGCATGTATTTGCATAAATACAGTGGTTGATTCCCTTTGTGACTTCAGTTTATTTTACAGTTTTCTCAGTTTCTACGTGTAGAATGTTGTCCTCCATAGTTTTGTCTTATTTTCTAAAAAATGTGTTTGGATATAATTATAATGCCCATATTTGAAGCTTGGTCGAGCAGTCTCTGCTAAGGCCAAAATAAAACCAAAGACAAAACAAAACCAAAATAGCGTCGAGCTTCTTCCTCACACGTTTGTGCTTATTTAAGACAGTACTCCAAGTAATTGTGTGTGCCCATTTAAGTGTCATTGTTTCTATGAGACTAAGCAGTTTGGAGCGCTGAAGCCCCTCCACCCATATGTCATGCAATATGTGTGGGTATTCTCACATGTACGCTGCCGTATCACTGACTTGGGCTGCGGTTGAGGTTGAAGGACAGTTTCAGAGGTAACTCAACTCCCCCCACGGCCCGAGTGTGAAAATCGAACTCGTCCTTGCTACCTTTGCCTTTTCCAGCTATTCATCGCCGAAATTAAAAGCTGACGTCTTCCTTTACCAAAAAAGATCCCGTGACCGTGTTTATGTTGCGGATATGGCAGGGTTCCTGTCTCCATATGCCAGACATCTGATTGTGGAAAGCAGACACCTAATCCCGCTACTGTGCTCTTCATCCATTAGCTCTAACCCCACCCGGTGTGAGGACAAGATGCTTTACAGTGAGGCTGGAAGCGCCTCTTCAGAGTGCCAGATGATGACCTGCTCCGCTTCTGAACCTTTAATCTCCATGAGATTAATGGTTTTGTCGTTGCGGAGGGGCATATGTGCCGACTGAGCTGAAATTCCTGTTGTTTGGCTGGCCTTGTTTCTCTCCTCATGCTCGCGGGTGTCAGTGTAACGATTACTCATGGACTGGATATGCAAGGATTGTTTATTATTAGCTGTTCTACCCCAATCAGTCATTGAAAGAAGGTCTGGGGCGTCAAAAATAAAGAGGTAACCACCCGAGTCACTGGTCTGCGGGCTGTTTACAGGGATATTTTAGACCTGGAAGAGATCACATATTTACTGCCAGAGGTTGAAGGACCTTCCCATTTGGCATCGGAGAGCAAAGCAGATAAAGATCCGAAGGAGGAGAGCAGCCGAAAGCAGAAGCTGAGCAGACGGCTGAGTCTTTTCCGAGAGGGGGCAAGACAGAGACTCTGCCCCGGAGGTGGAGCTGCTGTCCCGGGGCTGGTCCCTGTGCCACAGCGGCTCGCTCTCGCTTTGTATTTGCTTGTGACCGTGTCGGGATGAAGCCTCAGGCAGAGACTGTGGGCCACGGTTCTATCGGAGGACTCTGCCAAGGTTTCTGGTCGCCCCGTAAGGCACTGGCTGCCTGCTGGAGAGGAAGAAGCTGCTGAAGACCACAGACTCTTGTGCACTCACTGGCTGAGTGTTCTTTCCTTTTGCCTGGGCGAAAGGACAAGCTTTTTCGTTTTCTACGTCTCCTGACCACCTCATAAAGGACCACCAAGATGAGTCGATGGCTCAAATGCACCTCCATGTACTTTGTAGGTATCTGATCGTCTTAGTAGACCGACTGTCTTGTGCGCTATCTGTTTTAAATTGGGGTAGGAAAGTTGGAAACTTAGAGCTGAGCTTTAGTGGAGAATAAATGCAAAATTTTGAATGCTTTTAAACAGTTTGTGGAATCTCGTGTAAGGCTTCAAACCATGACTCACTCTGAAAACATTCACGCTGTGAGATTATTCAACTTCGTAAGGGTTTTTTTTTTTTCGTTTTGTCCTAATCAGCGCATTAGATTTCAATATTTCAGGTATTTTTACTCCTTCCACTTGGCTTCACTTAGGATCACCACTCTGATCATGCACAATAGTTGTCAGTCGCATTGAGCTTGACATTGCTGTCTTTGTGGATGTGCTGTAATGAATGCTGATTGTGCTGATCTTCCTTGGCTTTTGTTTCGTAGAACACTGACTGGAATAAGTATGATGACAGGCTGATGAAAGCTGTGGAGAGAAGAGAAGTGGACAAGGCTGCTGCAGTGCTCGGCAAGAAGGGCATCATCCCAACCAAACTCGATGTAGAAGGACGTTCTGCGTAAGTTCTCAGAAGTTTCACAACATGATTTTCATAATCGACTCACTTTTTATGGATGTTGAGTTGCGGGTTTTTAATCTTGGTGGCATTTTCTGATCTAGGTACTTGCACTGATCTTTGTTCACAGCAAACTACCGTATTCTTTTATCAGACTATAAGGCGCACTTAAAACCNATGTTTAGTGTGTTTAGTTAATAAATTGAGTGTGGGCCTTTATAATCCTAAGAAATTTTGTGTGCGTTATATGTGGAAAAGATTAAGAAGTAGATGTTCATCAGTGGTGCGCCTTATTTTCAGAAAAATACAGATTATGCTTTTTTGTGGGGGGACAATTTGGGATAATTATCATGATCTGGTCTCATGTCACAACATTACACACTGTCTGAAGTCACACAATTTCTCATTGGTTATTTTTATCACCGTGTGAGATTCTATTGGACAGAGCAAAGTTTGACTAGTAATAGGGTGCTAGAATTCCTCAGGACTAAATCAAGTGCATTTGCCGCCGTCAGAGTCGCTGAGTTGCTGTTGTCGTGTAATGGAGCTCAATTAATAAACACCAGCCTGTTATTTGAAACGTGGCCGTGGAGATCTCTGGGCCATAATTGCTGCCAAATGACATGAATATAGCTTTGTGCTGCCTTTCTGTGGATGCTGGAGTTATAAAGACTGGTCACATGTTGGCTTTGGATTTGTGGGAGTCTTTTGTTCATATTTAGCCGGACCCCACAAGTAGCCTGCAGTCCAGGCCTGTTATTTCACTGACTGGTCAGAATAGCTGACATGCACAGGGAGGGCAAACCACAGGGATTTAGGGAGTATTCCGGTAGTTCTGAACCTCACGAGGTCTGATATCCTGAATTAGTAGACCTTATTTTTGTGAAACCAAACCCTGTTCTTGACGAAAGCCATTTTACTTTGAGGATTTCAAGTCACTTTCAAACCAGCTGTCTTATCTACCGGATATTTACTCATTTCAGGGTTCAGATTGCACACAGACTGAAATGTCTTCTTGAGAGACTTTTCTAAAACTCCCTGGAAGTTGTTCTAAAATCAGTTCCCAATTCCCATAAATATTCCATTAACATAAAAAGTCTATATCCAAGCATGTTAGATAAGAATTACGTTTTGAAAGTGGAATGGCTTGGGTTTTTTTGTGGTATGCAGAGATTCTGACAGGTCTGGTGGTCTTGTTTTGAATTCAAACCAGCCCGCACAGCCCACCGCTCTCGCGCCTCTAAAAATACATAATGTATCTTGGAGATATGCGAGTCAGTCAAGATGTTGGAGCCAAGCTAGAATGACATGTCTGGGACTTCATGACCATCTGAGCCTTTCAGTCTCCTCTAGTCGCCAAGTGTGACTTAACTATTATAACATCTCCCTTTACCTAATCGAGTTTTATTGAACAAGCCATTTTTAGTTATGAAGTCATCGTTGGATCCCCTGAGGATACCTACAGGAGCTCTGAAATGTCAAGTGTTTGTTTTCTAGGTATCACCAAGGATTAAATTCTGGGTTTGGTAGATAAGTGCCAGTGTGTTTAGTCGATGAACAGTCGGGTTTATGAAAATATGACATTGTAAAGAAAGATAATTGCTTATCTGCCACCTCACCACACAGAAAGATTGAGGTCAAGGTCATGTGACTTGTTTAAATTCCCTGCATGTTTCTTCTATTTGCTCCTGGTTTTAAATTCATATTTTTTTCAAACACGTTTTATACAGAAACGTTGTAAACCAGATGGATGAGCATATTCATCAACCGTTTTTGAGTAATGTTTTTGCTGGTTCAAATCAGTCTTGGGTTTCACAACTCGTGTTAACTTCTAGTTATGAGTTAATGTTAAGTTGAAATGGATAGAGTACATACACCAAGTTTTGAGATCCATAACCTGCTTAGGTTCATGTTTGTTTGTGAAGAGGATTTGAACTTTCAGGGTTTTTTTCATTGCGGATAGTGATGAGCACTACTGAGTGCAATTGTCTGCTTTTGAAGGTTCCATCTTGCAGCCACCCGAGGACATCTCGACTGCTTGAATCTCATCCTTAATCACGGCGTTGACGTCACTGCCACTGATGCCACCGGTGAGGATGTCACTGTAACACAAGGATTGACTCGTTGTTGTTCTTTTGAGGATAGTCATGTGATTATCAGCTAGAATGGTGCATGAATAATGCATGCATGAAGTTTCTTGCAATAATTACTGTAAGTCCTAGTTTAGACTGATGTAATATAGATGTAACTGCATATTTTGGAGTATAAATGCTCATGCTGAGTGTTTTTTATGCCACCTTTAGGAAAAAATGCCTTGCACTTGGCAGCTCGAAACGGCCAGTCATTATGTGTGCAAAAACTACTCCAGGTAATGCAGCCTTTTACAACCTGCACTGATATCTATTATAACATGAAGAGAGAATCGATTTTCGAGATTATTTTTTTCTCAAAACAGACAATGATATACAAATGGTGAAGAAAACCTTGGAACACACACACACACACACACGTGTATGTCTGGCTTGATAAAGAGTAGAATTCATTGCCACATTAACAATTATTCTGTATGTACGTATACGGTATGTTTTTTTGTGTTGAAGGTCCTAGTTATTAAACAAGTAATGTGATTGATTTCTATACTGCATGTATTGTTAGAACACGTCTAATAATCTTTGGCTATAGGTAAGTAAAATGTCCTTTCCTGCTGCTTAGTCATTAGATCTGGGTTGAGCGACACCAAAATTGAAGTGTTCAGTTCCCAGAGAAAGCGTGAGGATGTTTCAGGCTACGTTCTTTATGCTCTTTACCTACCCCCATATCTGGAAGCAAATTGTACAACATCGATTCGATTGAATTCATATGCTAATGCATGTGTTTTGAAATTGCTAGCTGACAGATTTAAACTTCCTGCTGGTATAATGTGTAATGAAGCGTAATGCTCCGCTGAATGACTGTGAGCAGCTATTGCAGACAGCACTAAGTCTCTAAATAAGAGTGTTTGCTGAGTGTCGGCAGTGTTGACAGGGCTGCCCGGACCCTAACCCGCAGTCTGTATTTCTATGCCATCATCATGTGCAATCTGAGCCTGGCTCCCAGTGCCCGTCAGATAGAGTTACACAGACCCACCATGTGACCTTGCTACTGGTTTTGGAGGCTGTTGCTAGTGCAGATGAGGTTTTTATAGTGACTGAAGCCAGGATGTGGAAGGAGTTGTATTTTATTTTTATTTTAATCATTTCTTTTTGAAGGAGAGCAAAAATAAGAGAAGAGGCTGACATGTTGAAAGCAATTCATGTAATTCTTGTATATTATTTATTGTTGTTGTTGTTATTATTATTATTATTATATGGCTGTAGTTTGTGCTTAATCGTTTTTTAATTGTTTTTACCAATCTTTATTCAAATTAATTAATTAATGTGTAATGAATTATATATACGTATATATATATATATATCTATNGCACGTCAGTCATTTCCCAAAGTGGTTTGATAAAACGTTTTGCGCTGTTCTCTTGACTGTTGGTGGACTAATAGCCATGGCGTGTTTGTGAAGCTCCTCTGTGAGTTTGACGATGTTTTGCTTTTCAGCACAACTGCCCGGTGGGAAACGTGGACCTTCAGGGTCGGACAGCCTTGCACGATGCTGGTAAGAAGCAGCTTCCGCTCACTTCCACTCTCTCATCCATAGCGGAATTGTGCTTAGTGGCCTCTGTCTGTCTCTGTCAACATTTTCTATTTAAAGATGTTGTCAATGTGTCATTTTCCCCTCCTTGTTCTCAGTAATGGCCGGCTGTTCATCCAGTGTGAAGCTGCTGTGTGATAGTGGGGCATCAGTGAATGCCAGCGACTTTGTGAGTGATGGCGTGGTGGAATGGTGCTGATGCTGTGCTGAATGCTGCTGATGCTTTTCTGATGTGCTTCTCTACAGGACGGACGGACTCCGCTTGTGCTGGCCACTCAGATGTGTCATCCTCACATCTGTCAGCTGCTGTTAGAGAGAGGAAGTGACATCACTGTCCGGGACAAACAGAACAAGTAAAGCTTCTATGTCTAGCTTGTTCAGTTGCACTTGTTGTATATATCTGTCTAATTTGTGATCTGTCCTGTGAAGAGTTGTTTAAAGGCCAAATTAATGTTTTGGACCAGAATTATTTAAAAATAAATCCTATATTTCTCAGAGGCTAATGAAAAACAAAACATATATCTCTGTTTTTGCAAACTCATGAGCGTTTTGCCCTGATTTTTAAAGTACTTGGTCAAACTAGTTTTCCGTCTGTTCAAAACTAAACTAGTTTCAGATGGACACTGTGGAGCTTCCTTATCAATATGCCCATTAAAAATCAGGACCGGCCCACTGAGGTCATTTTGAGACTGGTCCCATGATGTCAGAATCAAGAAGCAAGTGTTTGTGTTGCTGTTAGTTATGATGTCTGAAATCATTTATTACAACAGTGGTTTTGATTTTTGAAACTTAAACATTTTTGTCATTTTCTCATGGAAATTGGTTATAAATGTGCCCACAAGATGTGGCCCACAAGATCTGGATGCTGTTCTGATTTGTGGAGAAAATCTCTGGATATGTGGATATTGTTGTTTATAAATGAATAGTTTAACTTAAAGCCATACTTATTCGATAAAATACTTACTCATTCAAGAGGCATAAGTCGAAACATTTTTTGGAAAAGAACATCAAGAACACGTCACATAATTACTTTTTTTTTTTTTTTTTTTTTTTTTACCTGTCTACTGTAAACTTTCAAATGCATTATTAGTTATGTAAGGACTGTTTGTGTGTTGTTTTGTTTTTAGGACCGCACTGATCTTGGGTTGTGAATATGGGTGTAAGGATGCTGTGGAAGTCTTGTTGAAACACGGTGCTGATGTTTCTGCAGTGGATGGTTTCAGTCATGACTCTTACCATTACGCACGACTCAGCAAAAACCAGGAACTCGTCTCTCTTGTCAAGAATTACCTGGACAAGGCCACAAAAGGTTTTCTAAAACTCTTCAACTATATGTTGTTCACGTAGTCTTTTTTTCAAATATTCTATTTATGGACAAATAGTCTATTTTTAAATATATTTTTCTTTCTAAATTTTGCGAGGAAAAATTATTCATTTTTTAGCTTTGTACCCTGATTTCACATGGTACTGGTAGTAACACTTGTTATAAAACCACTTTTTATCCAGTGTTTTATGGGTTTCTTTGTGCTGTACATCAAAGTATGATCAAAGTGTAGTTTATTACATATGGACGGGTTATTTTGTGTGCAAATGGTGTACAAAGGCCAACATATTCCAAGACTTTTTTTTTTTTTTTTTTTTTTTTTTTTTTTTCTTTTGAAATGAAAGCGTTATTTTGTCACATTGAGACACATTGAAGTTGTGCCATGAATTGTTAATTATTCACAACTCGTTTATATTCACAGTAAAAGAGGCTGCCAAGATGGAACATAAAAGACGACAGGTAATGTACTGTAGTTTGATGTTTGTATGGAATTTGCAAAACACATTGGCGAGAGAGACTCAACTCAATTTGCACAATATAATTAATCAAAGGTTTAAATTGGTTCCCATGGCAATAGAATTGGTTATGGTTTATGCTTTTTAATGTTATGTATATGCTTAGTTTTGACACAGTGCTTCGGGAAATCTAATGCTTAATCGCACTGTTTGTTTTGACTTTTAATGAACTGAAATTCTTGGTTTATAAAATTTCATGGCACGTAGTGAGTGTGCTACCCAAAATGTTATTGCTGCAGTGAGTGCTGCAGTTGATTTTTTTTTTTTTTGCACTCTACTGCCACCTGGTGTTTAGTGTGAGGCAAGACCTCAGTGATGGGTCATTTTAAAAGGAATAACCACCTTATTTGGGTTAGGTCAGGTTCACTTTTTTACAAGTAAAAACAAAATAAAAATGTATAAAACTAACTTTAAAATGGCACTTACTAAAGTTTAGTTTTAAACTAATTAAAACTTATTTAAAACTAAATAAAAACAAAATCAGGTTTTTACAGTTGCAGTCGGTGGAGATGGTTTCTGAAACGTCTAATCATGAAAAGATCATACAGGTTAGTGGTATTTTTTTTTTTTCCATAATCATTAAACTAGCAGGGTTTTGACATTAAGATGACATTAAGTCTTAAGATGTCATGATCAAGTGTAGGAATTTCCGGCTTTAAACTGAAATACAACTATATATTATTCACGTCAACTACATATACATATAAGAGCTTTATCAAACATGCCTGTCATGTGTTAGTCATGCCATCTGAATATGTTCCAGGACCTGGAGAAGCAGAATGAGAGTCAGCAGGAGACCTTAAAGAAGTATCACCAGGAGCAGAGAACCCTGCTCGATAAACTCAATAGTCTTCAGCAACAGCTTAGTCAGGTGAATATTCTACACGTGTGTGTGTGTGTGTGTGTGTGTGTGTGTGTGTGTGTGTGTGTGTGTGATGTGCCTTTCTTGTCCTTTTGCCCAAATTTCTACTGTTTCCTAGGAAAAAGCAGCTGTTGAGGACATACACAAAGAGGTATTTGCTATTTGTTTTTGATGTTATACATATAAAACCATGGAACTTTGTTGTTTTGGTTTTATTTTCTTCCTAATGCCATAATGGAACTTTCCTTGTGATTATTCCTATCGGTTGATAGTTAAAGGCTCGAAACTTGCGATCACTGCTCGAATCTTCTGTTTAATCCTAAATGATATTTTGTGTTGATACATTTGCATGCTTATTGGTGTTTTGTGCACTAGCGGGAACAGCTGAAGCATTTGCTTTCGGTGAAAGAGGAAGGTGCCAAAGCCATGGAGACTGTGAGAGTTCAACACCGCAGCCATTTGGTTAGTGTGGATTTGTACACTTCAAGGCCGGCTGCTCTTTAACTCCATCTAGTATTTCATCCTTTTGGTTTTCTGTAGTTTTTTAACACATTTGCATATTTTAATTTCCGCAGGGAGATTACCCAGGCCAGTCCTTGATCAAAGGTAATACAAGTTTTACACTGATGCTTTGATCTGTGATTATTAGTAACCCTTCATGATGAAGATCTCCCTGTCAGTGTTAGGATTATTCAAATAATGTTATAATGCGATTCAAAAAGTCTCATTTTCATTCTATGGAGCCTTTGAGCTGTTGATTTCATTCTAATGCTCAGATATTACATTTCATCGCCACAGGCTGCAAACTGCCTTGACTTCTCTGGCGCAAATACAAATAAGTTGGGAAGCTGTTAGTGACCTCAGGGACCAATCACATTCCCCTCGTGTTATCACATCAGCAGTGACCCAAGCCCACCAACATGAGAAACGCAAAATGCCAAATAACTGTGTGTGTGTCCCCTCCAGGGAAAGACGGCGTTCTTGTTCGACAGTCACAAAGTTTGGACTCTGCTCAGGTAAAGTGGATGGAAATCCCTATTTTTTTTTTTCTGACCTCATTAACTACATGATAGTAACACGGGTGCTTGAAAATGCTTGAATTTTAAATGAAGGGCTTGTAAATTCTGAGTTGTTTTCCCCTTATTACAGCTAGTACATATTTTAACTGACTTGGATCTTTAACTCTTGAACAATAATAGTAAATATTAACTCTTGAACAATGAATCGTTTTGAGTCATTCATTTACGATTTGTTCTTTTGTTTTATATTGACTGTACATAACTAATAATACATAATAATAATGTTAACAGTCTACTAGACAGACAGTGACACTTATCCTATTGCTATTACCACTTTGTATTTACTTGATTTCTCATATCTCTTTAAATGTGATTAAAATGGCAAGTTTCGTGAAAAAAAGTTTCATTTTGATTGCATTTAGGCAGACCTTTACGTTTTTATATTTTTCCACTTTTTTCTGGTGCTGGAAAAGCTTGAACATGGCCGTGAAAGTGCTTAAAAAGCTTGATTTTGACTTGTAATAAACCCTCAAATAAATAAAAATTTGTAGGATTATGAAATAATAATAATCATGAGTTTTCATCAATTAATTTGAATGCCTTTCAGATCCTGCAGACTACAGTACCATCTCAATCAGTGGCTCGTCCACTGGAGTTATCTCAGCCCGTGCTGGGTGATGCTGACGCTCTCCATCAAGACAGGGAACTCGTCAGTAGACAACATGTTGCTATGCAGGAGGAGGTTGGTCGTCTCCAAGTGGCTCTTGCTTCCAAGTCCCATGAGTGTGCGGAGCTTGCAAAGAACTGTGAGACTATCAAATGTGAATCAGACCGGCAGGTACGGGAGCTGGAGGAAGCTATGGGAGATGTGCAGAAGAGGATGTTGGAGTCGGAGGCAAAGGTGAAGCAGCTTCAGGCTCATGTGGTGGCGGTTAAAGAACATCTCGGTAGCCAGCTTGTGGATGACCTTAAATCCCAACTAAACGAGGTCAAGGCAAAGTACGAGGGAGCGTCATCTGAGGTCGGAAGAGTCAGGAACCACCTGAAGCAGAGTGAAAAAGTGTTAGAAGAGTATAAAAAAAGTGAGGGGGAGCTCGCTGTGGAGGTGGAGAAGCTTACAGCAGAGCTAGCCGCAATGCAGGAGGATCATAAGGAGATGGAAGAAACCCTTCTAAACATGGAAGTCCAAGTGAAAACCTCAGAGGCCAGGTTGAGCTCCATGGTTGCAGGAGAGAAATTTGACAACATGAAGAATCTTCTCACCAATGCTGTGGATGAGAAGGAGCAGCAGTTAGCAGAGCTGAGGGAGGACTATGACCGGGTTTTGGAAGAGGTGGCAGAGCTCCACCGTGCTATGGATGACCAGAACTCCGTTCCTCTGCAGGAGCATGAGCGGGTGCTGACAGCTCTGGATGAGCAAAGCTCAGCCTTAAAAAAGAAGCTTGCTGATGTCACTGCAAAGTGTCAAGCATTGATCCAAGAGGTGGAAGAAGGTGAGGATGAACGAGAGCTTCTTAAAGAGGAGCTGCAGGATCTCACCAGCAGTTTGGAAGGTAATTACGTGAGCGTGGAAAGCCACGAGGAGGTTAAACGGTCAATGGGGCTTGTTGTAGAAGAACTGAGGGTTAGGTTAGTGGAGGAAGCGGACAGGAGCAAACGGATTGAGGAACAGCTAATGAAGATGCAGGAGGAGAAGATTTCTCTCAGTGAGAGCGTCACAAACCTGAGAAGCACTTACATGCCGTGTGAACAGTACGAGAGTGAGAAGTCTTTGCTCTTGGCCCGCAATGCCGAACTGGAACGCGATCTCAATGGTGTCCGTGATGCCTACGAGATGAAGGAGAAAGAACTGGAGATGTTGGGAGCTGAAAATGCATTCCTGAAGAAAAGCGTGGATGTGGAGTATGTCACCAAGGCCGAGCACGAGAGGTTGCAGACTGAGCTAGAAAAGGCTTTAGAAAAAGCCAAGATTGAAATTGCAAAGTTGGAGGAAGACGGAAGAACTCAAGAGGAAGAGTTGCAGAAGACAAAAGAAGGACACGCCATGTTGGAAGACGAGTTTAAGAAAGTGCAAGCAAAGTTGGAGACGGGCTACATCAGCTTGGTGGAGCACGAGGTGTTGAAGAGCACCATGAACGCAGCTTTAGCAGAAGCCGAGGGAAATGCTAAAGACGCCTACTTGAAATTCCAGTTGGCTCAGGAAAGCACCACAAAGCTGCATGACGAGATGGAAGCCCAGAAGAAAGAGCTGGACACCATTCAGGAGGCGTTACTGTCGAAGTTTGTGCCGCTGAGTAACGTAGAGGAAAGAGAGACGCACTTCAACAAGGCTCTCAAGGACCTGGAGGGGAAACTTGCCAAAGTGCAGGAGCTTTACAGCAACGAAAAGACCAAAAACAAAAGCCTAGGTGAGGAACACGAGAGACTAAAAGCAGACATGGCAACCCTCCAAGCCGCTGTGGTGTCCAGTGAGAAGAACAAAGAAGGAGAGAACTGTCCCAAGGGCCAGGTTGAGGAACTGAGCCTGAAGTTGATGGAGCTGGAGCAGCAATATAAGGAGGTCACCATACAGCGAGCTGAACTGGAGGAACAGAACGCTCTGTGCAACACTGAGATCCAAACTCTCCAAAACAAGCTGAACAGTGAATGCGTCCATCTGGAGCAGTTTGAGGCCATGCAGAGCTCCTTACAGGGCAACCTCCAGGAGGCGCAGAACCAGTGCCAGCATCTCCGTGAAACCCACCGACTGGAGGTCCAGCGTGTCCACGAGCTGGAGAAGCAGCTCCAGAGTCACAGTTGTGACGAGGCTCGATATGGTCAGGTTAAGGAGACCCTGGAGAGGCAGGTCAGCGAGCTTCGCCTCATGCTGCGGGAGGAAGAAGAAACCAGCGCGCAACGAGCCGAAGACGTGGCCACCCTGCAGAACGAGCTCCTCAGAGCCACGGCTGCTCTCAACGCCCTCCGCAGCCACGAAGAACATGTCACAGAACTCAAAGCTGAAAAGCAGCGTCTGGAAGCCAAGGTCCAGGAGCTTGGTGAGAGGCTCTCGGGGCTGGATGCTCAGTACGAGGAACTGTACAGGGAAACGGCCCAGGCCAGAGAGTGTGAAAACCGAGCCCGAGCGGAAACCCAGGCCCTGCAGGTGAAGAGCACCTCCATCGAGAAGGAGATCCGAGATCTGAAAGAGCGATACGAGGAGTCGCTCTGCACCATCGGCGAGCTGCAGAAGAGGATTCAGATGTCTTCTGAGCAGGCCGAGCTCAAAGACAAACGGGTGAGTTTGCGGCGTGACCGAGCTTTCCTTAAAAACGCCGGGAATGTTATTGGATTAGAAGGAATGTGCTCTCCGTTTCAGATTACAGAGCTGCTTGCGGATGTGGAAAGGCTAAAACAGGCTCTGAATGGTTTATCTCAGCTGGCTTATGCTGGAAACGCGCCCAACAAGAGACAGACTCAACACATTGACACACTCCAAGCGCAGGTCAAGAGCCTCCAGCAGCAGCTGGCTGTGAGTAGCTACTCCGAGAGAAGCTGGACATCTCTGCATGCGTTAAGCCTTGAAATAGCACCTATTTAGTTTGCTGAGTGAAAGAAGGCCCTCGTGGACCATTTTTATATTCACTTATTAACATTTAATAATAATAATAATAATAATAATAATAATAATAGGATAATATAGTGCTAGAAATTGTGCCAGGTTTTACAGTTTAAAGTTGCCAGTATATTTAGGTATACTTCATATTTGTATTGAATGTAGATTTTATTCCTTTAAAAAATACACCATCTTTACAAAATCTAGACAAATCAAGGTAACTGCTTTATATATTATTTTAAAGGTATTGGTTGAATCTGAACTTTTATTAAACTTTTGGAATTTAAGCTAATTAAGGTAAATCAAGGTCACATTAAAGCAAGGTATAGCTAGAAGTTTTTGAAGTTATCAGTTGTCTTAATAATATTGTGCTTTGCATTTGAAAGAAATAAAATATTAATAACATTTTCTATATTATAGGCCTGTGAATGTCTCTCTGTAACTGTAGTTTTGTCATTTCTACTCTAATATATTGTGCACACACACACACAAAAACAAACAATAGTGCTCGGCAACTATTAATATCATAATGATGACATATACCTGACTGTGATACTCTTAGTGCTGCTGTTTAAATAAGTGCCAAATCCTATATTATGATAAAGTTGCACATAAAACATGTTGAACGTCGTTTCAATCCTCCAAATAATTTGAATGGTTGCGGATTCATGATTTGATAGACTTTGCTTTTCTTTAACTCTTCTGCAGTGTCTTTCTCTGACACCTTGACACGTTCTCCAAGTGCAGAAATTGATCTGAAGTTCACATGCTTTTTACAATATTAGCGTTATTTGTTTCTAATTATTTGTTCCTTGAATAATTATGTATGTAAACAGAAAAAAGAATTCCTGAAAAACAAGTTAGACTATATCCAAAGAGCAGACGGCGTAAAAACACACTGGTCAGCAGAGTCTAGGCGATGTGTTTGGCACGAGTGGACACGGTCCAGTCTGCTGATCTCTCCACATCACAGCGGGCGGTCAGTCTTGGAATTTCTCTTACAGAACGCTGATGGACCCCAAGATAGTTCAACCTTTTAAATCTTCAGAGCCAGAAAAGCTCAGAGTAGATGCTGCTCACGGTCAGACTTTTGTGTGAAGAGCGACTTTTGCTTTCAGACCAATCGAAGTGAAGCAGCTTTGTGTGATTGTGACCCAACACGCTGCCTGATGTGAGTCTTTTCTTCTCCACAGGATGCTGAGAGGCAACACAGAGAAGTGGTTTCAATTTATCGAACTCATCTTCTCAGTGCAGCGCAGGTAATCGAGAATGCTTCTGAAAACCGATTTTTCTAGTTCGTTATTGCATTTTCAAGCTCTTATCATGGTGATTCTTTTTTTTAAACTTGGCTGCCATATTATGTGCTGCCAATTGAATCCTACAAATGTCAAGACCATTTGGGATGTAATCGCTATGTCGGACCGTAGCTCTGCCGAGACTCGTTCCTGGATGGAGTGTGGACTTTGGTTAAACCGCTTGCATTGTTTCGTTCCAGGGTCACATGGATGAAGATGTCCAAGCTGCTTTGTTGCAGATCATCCGGATGAGACAAGGATTTGTTTGCTGAGAGTAAAACCGGACGACACTGACTCCGATTCATCACTCGTCGAGACTCCGTGTGCAGTTTGACACTGCTCCGCTTCTGTCCACGTCTAGGTTGCTGACTTTAATTGGTCTTAGTGTTGTGTACGTCGTTTTCTGTAAGACATTCTTGCTTTTAGTCATTACATGGTGGAGCAGAAGTGGAATATGTAAAAGGAATTTCTGGTTATGTTATGAAGTCAAAATGCCAAAAACATATATTGCCATAAACATTTCGCCATCGGTTTTTGTTGACCAATAGCTTAAAAGTCTGCAGCTATTGCAGGTTATTCAGTAATGGCTTCTTTCATCATCATATTTCATGTTGAAATATCCAAACTACAGTCTGACTGTCATTCCCTTCCTCCGCTCCAAGTTCATTTTAATACATTTCATCTCCAGTCACATTTTTTTTTCACATCACAATCCGTTCTGGTAGTGTCTTGGAACATTGCGTAATTTTGCTAACAAGTCTCAAAAGTGCATTTTTTAAAATGGCCTTTTCATATTGATATTAAAATACTACATTTTACAAATTACTTAACATGCTCATTCATGCATTTCAGTGTCACATATGCGGAACGTACCAAGTATTAACGTGTTTTGAAAATGTTTTTTTCAATCACTAATGCCCTGGAGAGACTTTGACCGGTTTTGGTGAAGCACCATTGTGCATTTTTCTGTGTGTCTTTGCAGTTTTATTTTTACCCGTACACTGGATAATACGCTTGTGTGTGTGTGTGTGTGTGGTGCATCCGAGTCAGTGACTGTCGGATTGAATGAAAAGGATGAACTTTTGGTTGGTTATGGTGACTTGCAGGGAGGAGAACAGGCCAGAGTCTCATGAACGTGTTTGGTTGAGGATTTTCAAACCCTTGTTTTCTCCTCGTGCAGTATCCTGGCTGATATCGCCATCTAGTGGTGTGACTTGGCAGGCCAAGTTTGACGTGTGGTGTGTTGGAGAACCTAATACATTTAGGCAATTATCCCTTTTTGATGCTTCCAACATCTGATGTCTCCTTTTTTCATGGCTTTGTACGACTTTTGACAAATGAACACCTGAAATGTGATGACTAATACAAAATTCAGCTGGACTGGAATAGAATGGCACAATCTGTTCTAGTTTCTGAACGTTGACATAAAAATATTCTTTTTTTTTT
>SOMO01000091.1:380812-397599 GCA_028128575.1 Paedocypris carbunculus
TAAGCAAATATAAGCACCCGGTATATTCACATAAATGTTAACGATTGCATTTTCTGTTCAATACCTGAACTGATCTGATATTGTTATTTTATTTATTTTTTTGCTAATTTGACTAGCTTTGAAGCTAATAATTAAAAATACCTTCTGCTAAATACCTTCTCTGGCATGTTTTTGAGCAAAGTGGAGAAATATGAATTAAGTTCACTGTCACCGAATTGCGTGTTCGTTTAACTCATTAGCGCCAGTTTAATATGCTATTTGTTTTCCGCGTGCCACCAGCCACATTCACAATAATTGCTCTGGAGCTTCAGCCTTGTTGGAGATGCATTAAAATGGAGCAGTCAGATAATTAGAGAATTAAAAGAAAGTCCATTTTTAATCTTCTTTGCAAAAAGAGACTAATGGATTTTGCACACACAGAAAGTGCATTAATCTCTGTTGATTTGGCTAATCGCTTCTCTCTTGTGTGCGCGCGATCATAGAAAAATGATGATGAGGTTTTGGTTTGGAGATGTTTTTGCTCTGGAAGAAGCAGATGAGTGTTAAGATCAATGAATCTTCTATCGGGCCCCAGCAGACGCCATGATCCGAGAGGAGGTTAATCACTGCTAATCACACTGCCTGTGCGTGTGTGTGTGTGTGTGTGTGTGTGTGTGTGTGTGGCAGAACAGCTTTCATGATTGTTAAATCAACACAAGTTGTGTGTGAGTCTTGTGTTCCTGTTTATTGGGATGTGTAAAAAAGAGATTGCTGGTGTTAATCTATGCGTGATAAGAGGAAGCCCGGGGCTGTTTTGATGTGTATCACATCCCCTGCTCAGCTCTTTTTGATAGCTCCATGTTTGAAGCATGTCTGTTTCCCTCTCACCTTGTTCTTGTTCTCCGCCCTGCCTTCTTCTCCTTCATCTCCCACCCTCCCTCCATCTCTTTCACTGTGTTCTGACAGGAAATAGAGCTCCCACATCAATCCGGTGCCAGTGAAGGAGGTATTTTTAGAGAGACGGTGTCATTCTTCAAGCATGGCGGAACTTGCATGAAGTCAATTTTTGCCTGCAGGGGGTATTTAAGTTGCAGTGAAGAGTAGAGGGATTCTTCCTTCTCTTGGTGTTTATGAGAAGGTGATGAAATTAGCATTTGGGTGGAGCTTGCCAGAAGGTTCTCCGCTGTGTGGAGTTTCCAAAAATTGCAAATTTGAAATTGTTTTGTTGGTTTAAAAAAAAGATCTCACATGGCGTTTGCCTTGAGACGCTGAACCTGTTCTGTTATTATCTGTGCAGACACATCTTGATCTGGTGCTTTAACCCCTTTGCGCACCTTCGGTTCTTCCGCGGGTTGCTAAGAATATCAAGTGTCTGCTTGAAGGAAACTGCCGCAGTGCGAGTAGATTGTGTTATACCTCATCTAACATGTGTCCCTCGCTTCAACAAAACAATTCCGCTCTGGTTTGGTTAGAAATGGTCTGAATTTGACGGAACATTTCACATGAACATTGTGTTTTCAAGCAATTTCCAAAATCTCAATATTATCGGGATATTACCAGGACTCGTCAACGCTTCTCTACTCGCTAACAGTCTATTTTGCCACTAGCTTACCATTGTGTGGTCCATGATAAAAAGTATGGATTTTAGACTTTATTGATTGTCTAAACTAAAGCATGTATGTCAACCCCAAGGCCTGAGATCCACATCTGGTCAGGCTGAGATCCTTTTATATGGATCTGTTATTATTGGATGGCTGGCAATATGAAGTGCTCCCATAATGCTGTGCTTTAGGTTCCTTACCTTGTACAAATAATAATTGTATAATTTGTAACATGTTCTTATAAGCACATTTTCACACTTTTTTGCGGCATACTCGTACAACTTTAACTAAAGAACATATATCTGAACATATACTGTATTTACTCACTTATAAGTCAATACGGTTATAGGACCCCCCCCCCCCCCNGTTCTGAGTCAAATATTTTCTATTTCGGTAGACCGCGCGTATAAGTCGAGCCCCCCCACTTTGAGCCCGAAATTTTAAGGAAAAATTCTCGACGTATACTCTAAAATTAACATTGTAACTTGAATCATTTTGACAAGATGTTTTGAATGGAGGACAAAACATATTTATTCTGGAATAATAATCTTAGCTGTATTTATTCTATTCATATTTCTTATAGAATTTTTATAAATGTATTATTATTTTTGTACATTTGACACCCACGTCTAAAACTAAAATAGCAATTATGCGCCATATATCTGTGCCGTTCATTCTCACGTGGTTTCCAAGCAGCTTTATTTACTTCAGTATTTAGTTTATTTAGTTCTTCACCGACTTTTATACAGTAAATGGAGACAAATGAGCTGCTCTGAAGGCAGAAACTGGTGGCATATTCTGAGTGAGAAAGCATATGTATATTGGGTCGGGGTGGAACCCATCCGCCGTGGCTGTTGATCACGTTCTGTCAGAAACTCATCTGCTCTAGATGGTTTTTGAAGAGGCTTTGAGTGTGTCTGTCATTCACACGGAGGCTCTTGAACCTGCCCGCCCTCAGCCTCCCTACATCCCAATTAATGGGAAAAAAGGCTGAGAGGAGGTGCTTGACTCTGACAGACGCTCTTTAATTGTTATTCTCCATCCCTGTAGATACTCCAGCGTTCACATTTGGCAGATTGCTCGCCGCCTCATTGATTATGCTGAACAGACTGTTGCGTTAGCGTTAAACAACGGACGTTTGCATGTGGTTTGGTCAGCTTTGGTCAAAGGCCTTTTGAGAATTCCACACGACCTGAAATGACTTTTTGATGTGCGGTAGATTAGCAGACCCTTGTTCCAATGCCACTTACCTAATTAGAATTAGAAGCAAATTATCACAAACAGAAACAGTAAATGCCTTACACAAAGTTGTATCAGTAATAATCGCAGTCGTGATTAGGACGAGTCTTGATTGAACAGGACAAGTCGAGTTTTGTCAGTGAGTTACTGGTAGTTAAGCATTGGCAAAAAATTCAGTTGAGTTTTTACGGCGTGAAATCTTTAGATTCTAGTTGAATTAGATGAATTGTTTTATTGGACAACAACAGAAAAAAGTGAAAAATTTGAATCCTTGTTTGCAGAGGAACTACTAAGCGCCGTTCGTTCTCTGGTCGTAGATGATGTGAAGAAGAATATTCCTGCACCAATGGGCTGAGGTAAGATGGTCTGGAAGGTCAAAGTTAAATCTTTGACATTAACAGCAACTGGTAGCCCGTGCAAGGAGACAAGCGGTGGAGCGAAATCATAACGTATGAGAAGCTCAGGAATATCTGGTGCAACTTTTCCTCTCACGTCACTGTGTGTGTAACTGTGAAGAACAGTATTTTCTGCCTCTAATCCAGTCCTTTGTTCTCATGTCCTCAGATATTTGAGGACGACATTAACAAATATGTGTTGTGTGATGACGGCGACTACGCCCTGACATGAGATTCTTCGCCCTTTTAGCAACAGCAAGCGTGCATTTCTAATCCATCAGCTGTGGTTTACACACAATGCCTGTGTTGTTTATCTTCACTTGTTCTCACTGTTTGCAGGATCTAATGCCCTAAATGAACCTTTTGAAACCATTTCCTTTTTTTTCCTGTACCGTGAAGACAACCAGTCATTCCGCTTCACGCTGTTGAGATATTTGTGTTTGTGGGTGTGTGAGTGTGTTGACAGTTGTGTGTTGGAGAGAGAGGGAGAGATTTCACACTCGGTAGGTTCTAGGCTGTTGGTGACGCACATTCCGGGCCGTCCACCCGGGTCCCTGTCACGGCGCCATTAACACTCGAGCATGCTGGGAGTGCGACGCTTCTCTGTAAGTGCATTAATGGAGCCTTTAAAAATGAAGGTTAAAAGCAGCCCATCCTGCTCGGATCAATTCTTTATTGTGGCAGGGAAGCGTAACGTCTGCGACTCTTTCCTCTTGTTAACATAATGCTTTAAGATGCAAAGGAAAGGATTTTACTGCATAAATAATGCAAACGGAGCGTAATCACTAAAAGAAACAAGTTAAGGCCTCCGCGTCATTTTTAGTGCCTTCTGCAAACTGTACGCAGACTTGAAAGCGCTTTTCCGCCAGAATGGAAAAGACAAAGACGTAATGCCTTTATGTGAGCTGAATAGAGGATCAGTGCAGACGAGAAGTATCCAGGCGGCGTTTTGTATTCTCCGAAACAACCTCGCCACAGACCTGAGCCTTGGATTCAGCCGTGATGCTTTTGAATTCCGCTACTCTTCCTTTAGTGCTCAGCTAAGACAACACACTGCCTTCCTCACAGCACTCGAACAGAACTGATAGAAGAGAAAACACACTTATGCTTTTACCTTCTCTGAATAAACTGACAACATCTATCATTTTAATATCTGAAGTTTTGACTGCAAATTTAGCTAGTGCTAATCTGTCACGCTGCTTTAATACGCTACATCAAAAGATTTATATTCCATCTCACCGTCTGAGTTGTACTGAGAGTACCTGAAAAATGAGTACACGTACAGAATTTAGGATTAAATATCTCAAGAAATGTGAAAAAAACAAGACACTTTATTTATAAAGTTTTATTTCCTGATAATGAAACAAAATGTAACAACTCAATGTTTCAAAATGGCAGAACAAAATGGTTAAAAAAGAAGAAGTCCAAACTCAAATGTGCAAAAAGTGCAACCGCTATTTCATGTTCATGTGATTTAGCTCATAAATAGCATCCAGTACCTTCAGCATCTTCGATATCGCCTTGTCCGCTCAAGAAATAAACGCAGAAAAGATGCAGACTTGTCGCACTCAATCAATGTAACGAGTAACAGTAAGTGTCCGTTCAAATGTAGTGGAGTAAAGAGTACAATTAATCAATCAAAAATGTAGTCAAGTAGAGAGGAAACAGTTGATTATATTTTTGATACTCAGTACAAGTACAAAGTAGCCAAAAGGTAAAGTAACAAAGTCCATTAAACACATTACACCACTGCTCACCATTTATCAATTTCTGAACTTTTCTATTTCTAGGACTTGGGGAACTGGCATCAATCCCAGTAACTCCGGGGCTGAAGGCGGGACACACCCTGGTCTGGCGGCTAACCAATCACAGAGTAAGACACACCCACACACAGAACGGGTCCTTCCTGCTGTGAGGCGACACCCATTACGCCACCTTGCCGCCCTTTGGTCACACCTTGATACACAATATTTATGTAGTGGTGAAACAACATACAGTGAATGTTTATGTGTGTGTACATTTTTCCATATACTCTACTCCAAACACACACTAGATATTAATCACGACATGCGTAACTTTCCCGCACACATACACTTGATTCCCAGGGAAGTGTAAGCTGTAATGTCAATGTTTCTAGTCACTTTGAATAACAACACGCTTTTATGTGTTAAACATGTCTTAGGCGTGAGCTTCTTCCCCACTGTACAAGTGTCGATCCCAGTCTATAATATCATCAAATCCCACTTAACCTTATCTGAGTTTCACATTGTGATTGGCTACACAGCGATAGTTGCTCCAAGAGTTGTTACTATCAGTGAGATATGAGGGAGAGGATAGTCAGCAGTCTCTTGTGCATTTGATGGACCTTTGGCTGCTCTCAAGCCCTTTGGTAAGTGGACTACAGGGAGATGCTGATAACAACCTCTAGCGGTAAAGTCAACAGGAAGTAAGAGTTGACTATCCCATTTCTGATCAAGTTCTCTGTGTGTGTTTGTTCATTCAAATCAATGCGTATATGACTAGAAATATACGTATATATACACCATGTGTAATTACACATACAAACTTGTATAAATGTCTACACACATACATATACACACATACATATATATACACACACTTATATATGTATATACACGTGTGTGTAAATTCAATGTGATCTTTTATTTGTATTATATGTATAGGTGCAGTTTGTGCAAATACATTTTAAATAAACATGACATAGTACGTGTGGGTGTGTATATACGTACTTGTACAATATATACATTTCTATGTTTGCATATGATTCAAAATTGCAAATTGTTTTTATCTAAACATAAACTAGAAATGTGTATATATAAGACATGTTAAGTTCATTTTTGAACATGGGGCAAGTGGTGAGATTATACACTGGGCTGAGAAAACATGAGGTGGACAAATACCGATGATCCATAGAGGTGATCAATACTGAAAGGATGTGATGTCTATGTCATAGAGTCATGTGATAGAATATGTCTGGACAATCAATATCACCCAGGAGTTTGATCAATTTCTTGTTCATGCGGAATTGCAGTTTCCTGTTCTGAGGGCCAGGCTTCATGCCAACGTCCACCAACATCCTCAATCTCACAGCTCTGCTCCTCATACAGACACGGCACACAAACCGTTTTATGGCTAAAAACGGAATTGCTAACTCTTTGGCTTCTCCTGTTGCACAGAAGGTCTGAATCCATGGCTGCATTGGGGGTGTAGAGCTCACAGCTGTGTTCTGCTAATGAGACCCTGGAGGCTGGGCAGAACCTGCTGGACCACCGCTCCATGCTGGGAGTCATGATTTGAGACGATTACCTTTGTTTCACCCCACACCCTTCACAAAGCAGCACTTTACACAGGTGTGTATCACAGGACAGGGCTTTAAAAAAAAAACATGCTGGCGTTCTCTGCCTGAGGGACGAGTGTAAGAACATCCACCATTAGAGTTGTTTTTATTTTCGGTGGAGCGTCTGAGCTGCTAATTAAACAAATGAACTGGAGCGGGCCTGAGTGAGTGAGTGAGTGAGTGAATGAGTGCATCCGTCCATCCATCCATCCTCGGGCCTTTGGCTGTGTGGAGGTGTGGAGGAGTGATAGCTCGGCTGCTGGAGATACTTGCAGCGCTGAGGAGGTGCTTGACTTTCTCACACCTGGCCACTTTGTTGACCTGCTCTTAAAGCCCAATCCACTTGTGTCTCAATCACCAAAAATAACTGGACCGCTCTGAAGAACCCTGAACTCCTCTACCTGTTCTCTTAAACGTGAAGCGCTGGAAAAGAACCGCCATGTTGGAATTGTCTCATTTTCATCAGCATATCTTCGTTTACGCGTTTTGTAGACCTTGTTCACTCTCGGATGAAGTGTCAATGAAGTATCTTTTCCTCTATCTGTCTGTCTTTCTGTTTTATATCCTTGAAGGTCTGTCCTATTCATTTATCTGTCTGTCTGTCCTACTATTCATCCTTTCATCTCTTTACCTGCTTTTGTTTGTCTGTCTATAAATGGTCTATTTTGTTTCTCAGCAAGTTTTTTTTTTTATTGAAAATACTGTAATTACAATGTTTTTATTGTAAATTATTGTGGGCATTTCTGTTTTCATACATCTTTACATTTCAATTACATCAAGCAAACTTTATATTCAGTTTAGAGTTGATTTGAATGTCATCTTTCTTTACCTTCTCCAGTCTATACATTATCTCTCTATTGGTGTATTGTCCATCAATCTGAATGTCTGTCTTTCTGTCCATCCATCTATTGCTGTCTGTCGGCCTTTCCTTCCATCCATCCATCCATCCAGTCTGTCCCTTTACTTCTCTCAACATTTCAGACTGTTTTGTGTTTATGTGCTTGACACATCTATGAACATAAAAATCGCCATCACTTTTAGATTTCTCGGAAATCATGGTTGAAAGTGTTCCTCTGAAGTGTTTAAGAGCGTTCTCTTGCCGTTGTGCCTAGCCAGCGCTTTTCAAATATCTGTGCTGGGCAGCTGTGTTCCAAACAGGCTAAAAACATATAACACACACACACACACACACACACACAGCGTGACAACCAGCCGAGATGTCAACAGGCTTATGTGCCACAAGTTCCTGTGTGGAATCCCTTTCCTCTTTATGGCGAGATTAGAGTGAATCCATCAGTACAGTTGCAGATTGGATTTGCTGGAATACTTATAGCGAGGGTTTTCTTTCGACATCATCCCTGACAGCTTTCAAATCAGAGTGTTGGATTAGCAGTCACAGATCTTCCAAGATTCCAGTCATTCAGCTTGTGCACATCCCTGCAAGTGATGTGTGAGAACGCTTCTGCGCTGCTCCGGCTCTAACGCACAGGAGAAATTTAAATTTCTAAGAATTCATTGGCTCACACACACACACACACACACACACACACACACGTACAATAAGCCAAGGCCAGCTGCCAACTCCTCCATCTTCCCTACTCTTGTTTTCATTCTGCGACAGTGCTCATGTCTGCATTTGTCTTTTTTTGATAAGGTCTTTCATCCCATTTGCATTGATAACAGCCTGACAAGTCGCTCTGAAACGCCACGGTCCTTTCAGTCTAGCGCGGCACACAGGAGCTTTTGTATGCAGGAATGTCTCTTTTCAAGCCCCAAGCCCACGTATGAAAGCATGTCAATAATCCAGAGACAGAGGCGTCCTACAAACGCCTGCAGAATTGGACCCAGTTTTCTGCTCCACTTCCAGGGAAATCAAGCAAAGACGAGAAAGGTGGCTCGCTCGGATGAGGGAAAAAAAGAGGAAAATAAGCTGCCAGTTATCATCTGTAGCTAGAAAACATGAAGATACAGACGTGTGAATCCACACCAGTGCTGCTTTCTGACCCTGTTTAGCCTCACGGAACTTGCAGTTACTTTTTTGAGAAGTGCGTTGAAAGTAGGAAGTGCTTTCTGTTATCTCTGCGCATCAACGTTTTTTTTTTTTCCAGTGCTGTTTACACACACAGGTGGCTGTCAATAACCCACATTTTCCACTCGAAACTTTCCATTTCTGGCACTTCAAGGACGAAACAAAGATAGAATTCTGCACTGACACCGTGTGAGACTAATTCACACTTCCGTTCCGCGATCCACCCCAGACTTTTGTTTCTTCCTGCAAACCTTTATAGCCCAGTCATATACGTAACGTTTACGTTTACAATGCCTTGTCTAGATGTTTTGAGTGAGATTATACTTTTAAAAGGCAATGTATCTTGAATGTATAATAATAATAAAGTATACAGTCTTAAATGCATTGTATGAGAGTAGAAGAGAGAGAGAGAGATGGTAAAAAAAAGAGAGAGAGAGAGGCAAAAGAGAGATGTGTAGGATAGAGAGATAGAGATTGAGAAAGATGGTATATGGCAAAGACATAGATATTTAGAAGAGAGGGGGAGGGAGAAAATGGGGAATAGATGGGTGTACGGAAGAGGGGGATGGTGAGAGAAAGAGGGAGAGGTATAGATGGAGAAATAGGGCAGAGAGATGGATATATAGGAGGGGGGTGCGAGTGCGTGTTGAATCTCAGATTAAGCAGACATTTTGGAAAGCCGAGCAGGGTAGAGCAAAACCAGCTGAAATAAACGTTTTGTTTTGTGGTGATGTGACTTGCATACGCAGGGAAAAAAAAAAAATCAAACTGATATTTAGCCCCTACTAGCTTTTCCCTCTTTTGTTTTACGCAAGGCTCTTTTTACCACATGGTAGTGACAGATTGTTTGAGCTGGAAGGAAAAGCCATTCGAAGCTAATTAAGCAGCCATTCCAAGCGCTATTCGCAGGCGGGAGGCTGAGAGGCGCAGGCATTTGTCAGCGCTCTGCCCCTCGTGGGCTTGATTGACAACTTAGGTCTCGAACTGACAAGCCGTGTCGGCCTGAGCCAATCACACGCGCGGCAGCTCCGCCATTGGCCAGCGAGCTCCGAACGGGAAGCGGCGCCCCACGTGGGACTGATCAACACGGGATAGGTTGTTTTTTTCACGCGCAGACGCGGGCACAGAGGGTGTTGCTGAGCAGACAGCGTGAATCGAGTAATGAGGGCTGATTTCACAGATTATGCTGTTAATTTCAGTTACATTCAAAATAGGCAGCAGAACTGTACGTTGGCAGCGAGGCTGATTGTTCGTGTCGCGCGGAGACGTCGGGTTTCGGACGTTTTCAGGGACGTGCAGTCTCTAATAAGCGCGTTTGTTTGGTGGGGAAACGCGTTGAAGGAAATAAAGCACGCGTTTCATAACAGGGCAGCGCGATTGTGCTTGACCTTCGCTTTTCGTGATCCGCTTCGTCTCGTGAAACATCCCCGCGCCGCCGTGATAATTATGCGAATATAAGCACAGCGGATCATTTCGCTCGTGTTGTGCGTTTCTTATTATTCAGCCATTCTCCCGAGGTTTCAGTCGCGATCTGGGCTTCGAACAATCGTCGCTCGTGTAAGTTGTTTGTCTACAGGGAAAGAAACCTATTTAGAGCCAACATGGCGAACATGAGGTCAGGTTCCCGCTGGCCAATCGGGTGAGAGCGGCAGCGCGGGCCCCACGTGGGCCTCGCGTCTCGATTGGTCCGTGGCGGTGGCTGGTTCCGCGCGCTGTGATTGGCCGCGTTCGGTTGTTCTCGCGGTAGTTGAGCCCTCGTGTCAGTGGGCAGTCTGTGTGTGGCACTGGGAGTGTTGGGGAAACTAGGCGAAAGCGAGCGCGAGGCTTTGGCACGTATTAGCCAAACTTTTCACCACAAGACCTTTAAAAACGAGCAAATCGGTGGTTGGAGACTACCCGAGCGACGGGATTTAGCGGGTTGGGTGCATCCAGAGGCGGGGAACAGCTGGTGTTGCTCCTCCAGCAGCGCCTGATACTCTCCTCCTCACGTAAGGTCACGAGTGGAGGACTTCGACGTTTCATCGCTGCGAGGAATTATTGCCGTGTTCTCTTTCGCGGAAACGGATTTTATGGCGACTCAAGGTAACGCGGAAGACCCGTACGAATCTACTTTTTTGGTTTGTTTGTGTTTTTTCCCAGCTTTCGGACGTTCTTTGTGCCGTTTGGCTGTTTTGAACCCGATCGCCGCCGCCACGCATCGTGTGCTGCGCGGAATTAACGTGTAATTGGTTGATCCACTTATTGCGTAATTGATTTAAATTGCGAAGAGTTGGCGTCTTATGTCGCGTATATGACATGGTTTTGTAATCGTGGTCGAGCGAACGGCACTCGGTTAATCTTGTTATTGCGAGGAGACTCATAAACGGCTTGTTAGTCGCAGGTCGAGGCGCGGATGACAAGCGGCAAGCGCGTGTTTGTCTCCTACACAACTCTTCTGTGTTTACAGCACGCGCGCACACCGACGCCTGACGCGCTTCTTCGAGGGGGAAAAATGAACCAGCCCGCCGTGTTTATCCCTCCTCCTGCGACCGTGTGAAGGAACAAGCCACCGAATCGAGAAGAAAGTGTCCCGGAGCGTGTGAACCGAGTGGACGGGGCTTTGTGCGTCCATCTTCTCGGATTACTGAAGGGTCCAACCACCCCTGGATCTTCACCTCAGACCGGGCGCATTTAAGATGTATCCACAGGGCCGGCACCCGGTGAGTAAATCTGTAGTAAATCACACCGACGCGCTTGTCTTTTGCGAGCAAGTGCGCGCTTTTGTGTCGCGCGCTTCTCTTTTGTGTCGTCTGCTGAAAAATCTCCTCCAACTTTAAAGCCAGAAAGGATGGTGGTGTGGGCTTTTAGGGTTTCCCCCCTGGGCGGTTAGACGCAGTGACCCGTCTGTGTTACACCGACAGTTGCTCAGCTTCCATGGCTGTTCTCCAGGGTCTCAAACCCATCCGCAGGCCCAGCGCGATCTGGCCCAGAACCTCAGCTCGAGAGCGATGACATGTATGATTTCCCTGAAAATCAGGGAGCATGAAACTGGTTATAGATACCAGTGGTTTTACCCATGACTTGCTCAAAAACAGAGTGAAAGTCAAATCTGAGCACAGTAATGGAGAAGATCTCGAGTTGTTTTGGTAATGATGGGCAAAGGTGTGGTGACTAAAGAAAACCTCCTCGGTCTGCTTTGTTACTTCACAGCGTATGTGGTTTCACTTCCCAGGTGCATTGGGTCATATTTATGCTTGAAAGGCGAAATGGTTGTTGCTTTTGTGGCCAACAAGATCCTCCATAACGGCTGTTTTTGTTTGTTTTTTGAAGGCACCTCATCAGCCTGGTCAGCCAGGGTTCAAATTCACTGTGGCTGAATCCTGTGACCGGATCAAAGATGAATTTCAGTTTCTCCAAGCTCAGTACCACAGGTAAATCCCAGTCCGTGCGCATCACATTTCACACCTGTTATTGTACGGTTGGATTTGAATGTCTCGTTAGTAAAACACAGTGTAAATGATGTCATGTCACGGTTAAACAAAAAAAAGTGTCCATCTCCACTAAATAGCAGAAAATATCAAAAATCTTTGCTTATCCCCAAGACAGATTTGTAAAAATTTTACATTTTTATAATTTCCATTTTGGGCATGTTGTTTTTTTTTGTAATAACCAAAACCACGTCTTTTTGATGTATGTATAGTCTGAAAGTGGAGTACGACAAGCTGGCCAATGAGAAGACTGAGATGCAGCGGCACTACGTCATGGTGAGAACGGAGATCCCCCTTTAATTCTTTTCACCAAGTCTTTATTTAGTTTAGAATATCAATGGGCGTCTGTGGATGTTTTGTTTAAAAGATCAATGGGTCTTTGTTGTGTTTTGTTTCCCAAAAAAAATCAATGCAAAAGAGCTGTCAGCTATCTGCGCTAACGTTTAGCATCCAGGCCCTGTGTTTAGCGTGTGATGGCGTTTGCATTGATTGTATTGAAGGATTAGTGTTGTGATTATAAAAGTGGGTGTTGTTATGTGGCGAGAAACACCCGGGGCTGTTTTAGGCGACGCGAGGCTTTTTGTCAGTCTCCAGTCGTGACACTTGAGGAAATACTGGACGAGACATTCTACTGTAGTTTCTACTGTACAAAATGACGCTTTACAATACAAACGTGTTGCTGGCTGTTGGTCTTCCATCACATGTGAGCCAGACGCAGCGGAAAGATTATCAACCTTCAGGCTGATTGCAGATTCACTCAATATTGACCTTTGTCTGCAATTCAAGAATTACACTAATATTAGTGCGGCAGAAGGGCTCTTATTAGAAGTCCATTGAGTGGAAACTGAATTCCATCAGGAGATGATGNGAGCCAGACGCAGCGGAAAGATTATCAACCTTCAGGCTGATTGCAGATTCACTCAATATTGACCTTTGTCTGCAATTCAAGAATTACACTAATATTAGTGCGGCAGAAGGGCTCTTATTAGAAGTCCATTGAGTGGAAACTGAATTCCATCAGGAGATGATGTAACGGTGCCGAGGGTGAACGGCATTAACCGCACTCTCGTCTCTTATCTTATTTGAACATGCAGCAGGTAGAGACTTCGCATGCCAGCAACTTTGTTAAATATTATTTTTCGGAGGAATGCTTCGCGTTAAAGGCCACTACCAGATAAACCAAGTTAAACACACAATCATCCTCCGGGGGGAAAAACATGAGCGTGTTTGCGCACGGATTTTTGCTGGATCGGCTATTTTGACTAAATAATAAGGAAAAACAAAATTTCTTGTGACGTTAGAATGAAGACAAAAACATTTTTTTTAATAAAGTTCTGATTTATTAATCTTTGTTTTCTTGTGCTATTGGTGATTTTCAAGCGTTGCTCGTGCGCTCACTGCTGTTCTCGTTTTATTTCGCAGTACTACGAGATGTCCTACGGGCTAAACATTGAAATGCATAAACAGGTATGTGAATATTTTCCTTTAATATTCCTTTTGTTGTCAGTGACAGGACTTTATCCATTGTATTTCAAAAGTGGTGTTGTATTGGTTTCACAGGAGAGCTGTGATTATCTCACTGATTATCTCATTTCAGTAAAAAATGCCGATGAGCGTCTCTAGACTAGATTTCTACTGTTGGTTGAATGTGCTGCATTTTTTGAATTATAAAGTGCACTTAAAAGTCTTAAGATGTTTACAAATTGGACTGAAAATAATGCGTATGACTTGTATGGGGAAATGATACAGAGATGGAAACCAAACGTTAAATACTGGTGCGCCCAATAGTCCAAAAAATACAATAACTATCCAAAAGACAAATCGAGTTTGCGAAAACGGCAATTCCACCTGGACAATCTGTGCTAATCCAACCCCCTGTTGTGTCGGGGTCTACTGTAATGGAAGAGTGGGAAATGTCGCAATTAGTATCGTCATTCACGTCAATGGACGACCTCGCCGGCTTTGCTAATTTGTTGGTGGCTCGAAATCTGATTGATTGGTTTGTAGCAGTTTAGTATCGGTTTAAATACGCTTTCTTTGGTTCCGTCGTCCTCGTCGTGTCATTAGCGGCGATATGATGTATAGTCATATGAGGAGGCCTCCATTTGAAGAGACCCTTTCTGCTTCTCACCCTGAAGCCTCACAAGGTTAATGGTATCAGTGTGAGGGTGGTGAATTGGAACAGCATGTACGATCCATCAGCTCCTGCGAGTGTGTGTGTGTGTGTGTGTGTGTGTCCGGGCCACATGTCTTTCTCTCATAGACGCTGCATTTTCTGAAAGGTTCTGTCAGGCACTTATCTCCTGCTGGGAGGGAGACAGAGAAAATGAAAAGCAAGAGGAGGATAGATGCAGGGACTTTACACAAACAGGTTAATCGACAGGCGTTTTTTTTTTTTCTCTTTTTGCATAGTCTCTTTTGTTTATCAATAGAGCTCTGGCTGAGTGGACTCGAAGCCATGAATTATTCATCAGGGCATGGATTCGTCACTCTCGCAAGAGTTGGTGATGACAGCCGACTGATAACACACTCTCGGCCTTTCATGTTGAGCTGGAATGGAAGGGAGGATTTCAACCAGCTTCCGGTTTTTCAACACCTTCCGGGATCTTCCGGATTTGAGAGGCTGTTGAGTAACTGTTTAATGTAAACACAACCATGAGGGATGGTCGGCACGTTAGAGCCTCAGGGCCGTGTGGTGAATGTTTAGCCGGGCGGGGGAGGAGGGCAGGGGCAGGAAGTTGTCTGGTTGTACTTAAAGGAAGAAAAAAGCCCTTTAATTACCTGTCTCGGGGTCTCCGAGCCCCCTGATATGGGCTTTTCTCTAAACTTTTCCTCCAAACTCGGCTGTCTTCATTTTCTCCCAGATTTCCCTCTGAACAACCCACAAATGAGTGAGTGTATGTGTGTGTGTGTTGGTGTGGCTGTGTTTGGTCAGTCTTTTGTGTGCACACACGCTAAGCCAGATTCATTAAGTGAAGCTCAGTCTGTGGCTTTAGAGGGCGAGCGGGGGTAGAGACGGGCGGCGGGAAGGGAACTTGTTCAGATGAATAATTTATTCCGGATTCCAGGAATTGTTTGCCAAGGTGATGATGGTCGATTTGATTCCGAGCCAAAGCAAACTGACACAGAACACACTGCAGTCTCTCTTCAGAAGTGTTTGTGTACATGCGAGTGAGATGTCTGCTGGTGACAAAATTGCGCCCGCATGATTACGTCCGCTCGCAAATTCCTGCAACCGCTGTGCACAGACGAGGCCTGTCGGGTTCCTCCCCCCTTTTTGACTTGTTTGTTGACTTGTTTAAATCGCAAATTCTAGTTTACTGGAAGTTGGAAGAACGTGCTGATGTACACTACCGTTTAAAAGTTTGTGGTCACCTAGACAATTTTGTGTGTTCCATGAAAAGTCACACTTTCTTTTTTTTAGAACAAGCATAGACTGTCAAGTTTCACATGAAAGTTCTGGCCATTTTGAGCATTTGATTGACCCCACAAATGTGATGCTCCAGATTCTCAACCTGCTCAAAGGAAGGTCAGTTTTATAGCTTTTTTTAACCAGCTAAACTGATTCCTGCAGAGCTAACATGATCAAACAAGGGTCCAATCATCCATTATTCTTCTGACACAAGTAGCAAACACATTGTACCATTAAAACACCAGAGTGTCTGTATCACACCAAAAACCAGACATTTACAGCTAGAATAGTTAGCAATGAATAGACTATTTCTGAGTAGTTTAACACAGTTTTCATTGACAAAAACTGTGCTTTTATTTCAAAAATAATGACCAAGTGACTCCAAACTTGAACGGTAGTGTATGCAAACACAAGTTGAGATTTGAAGCGACTTGACGCGTTGACTGTGCGTGCGAGGACGAGCGCTTTGGGTCGCATCTGCCTCCCTGTGCTCTGCTCACTCAACCAGGTGGTCTTGTCTGTGTCCTTTGTGTCCCGCGCGGCAGATGAATGCACAGAGACGCAAACATCACTAAACAGCTCCAGCAGGGTTTGTGCTGCGTATGCGGGAAAACAGAGACGCCCTGTGCAGGCCGCTGCCGCTCAATGCAGCTTTTCAGCCCCAGGGTTCCAAGAGCCCGTGTCAGATGGGACGGAGAGAACTTAAGTGCGCGAGTAACACCTGGCGCTTTGGCGTGAATGGCGGCTGAAACTGTCATCGGAGTATTTGTAGCTTTCTTCACTTGGGATTGTTATCTTACGCTCAAACGAGCATGTAAATAGCAATTTGACTATCCAAACTTGCTCTCGCTTGCCATTGTCTGTTATGGTTCCTTGCGTCCCAGATTGACTGCACGGTTCTGGTCGCGGCTTCATTAGCCGGCGACGACTTCAGTGTGCAGTTGTTTTGCAGCCTATTTAATCCTCATCAGCTTCTGGCTGCTCTCGCCTCGTACCCACAGCAACAGGTAAATGGCTTCTGGCGTGCCATTGACAGGGCTGCGCGTGAGAGCTCTTCACTCGCTGCTTGACAGCACTGAGCACCTGGGATAGTGAAGCCGAGCAGAAAGCCTCTCCTAACCTGAAGGGCCTTGTTTTCACTCCCTCAGCCCTGCTTTTCGCTTTGCTATGTGGGAGCGGCACCAGGAGCTTAGAAAATGTCTCTTTATTGCTAAATGTACACGTGTGTGTGTGTGTATATATACTGTACTTGTGTGTGTGTGTGTGTGTATATATAATATAATATAATTATTCAAATATATAATGAT
>SOMO01000091.1:402860-426037 GCA_028128575.1 Paedocypris carbunculus
TGTGCTTTTTCTACATTGCTTCATCTGGTCTTCTAACTGGACAAAGAGAGGGAATCTAGCACGGTAAGTTGATGACCTTTGTCTTGAGTTACATGCCTACCAATGATAAAATAGGTGGGAAATGTTTACGAGGGCATAATAATTTCCTTGATGAATGTAAAGCTCTTATTTAAAAAAATAACTCTGACCATAAATCATCTTTTAAACGCGCATCATGATGAAAAAATTGGACGGCGCAACTCGCAAGCAGCCAAATCACTTCGTCAGGCTGCTAAAAATGGCAAAGCAGCTGCTGCGTCTGTCAGAGAAGATGCCGTGAAACAGTCATTCGGTTTGACGTCAAATTCTGAAAACCAAAAATTAGAGACGTGGGAAAAGTCGAGCGTTTGGCTTGACAGGAGGCAATGACGAGCAGCAAAGGTGGAATGGCAGCTCTCATTCACATTCCGAAAGCCTTTTGTCCCGTACTTCCCTTTCTCTAGTACGTCTTTGTGGCAAGAAATCTAGTCATGTTACGAATTCTATTAAATGAGAAATGGCAGAGCTGTATTTCAAAGGCCGGGACGTCTGGAGGTTTGATGAAGGAAGGAGGCCTGCAGCGTGAGGAAAGCGGAGCAGGCAGAATTAGTGCAAACTAAGCCTTTAAAAAAATAATAAAAGCCTGCTGTATAATCCTACTTTTAATCCAGGTAAAAAATGCGCAAAAGCACAGGCCAGGGATTAGCGGCGCTATAATTTCATCACAATTAAAAGAGACTTTGACTCTCTATCTTAAAGGATTTGTCTTCGCCCACTCTTCATGTCTGCAGCTTTTGGCTCTGATAAACTTCATCTCATTGCCTGTCTTTGTTTCCGCCGCCTCTCCGTTCTCTTTCCTGCTGCATTCGCTCTTTTATTCCCCCTTTATTCCACTCTCCAATTCATATTTGTGCTTTTTGTTTTCTAAACCTATAAAGCGTCTGTTTCTCTTTCACCTCTGCTAATTTACCTCATTTTGCCTTTCAAGCGGGATTTTCAGGAAGGTTTCCCTCGGCAGTGTTTTGTTAGTATCCGTGTCGAGCGGGTCGCTGAAATCAGACGCTGCTGCTGATTAGCGCCGCGGCCGTCCTGCTCTCTGCCCGCCAGGACTTCCTGTTGTCACGGGTCATCTGATACCACCGCTCTGACTTTGCTTATTGAGTCAAGTTAAGCCTGACTTAAAAGGTCAGCCTATTAAACCCACCGCCGAGACCCTCGCACATACCGGCCCGAGAGCAGCCAGCACTATTTATTACTTTGGGATTAGCAGAAGGGGAGAGGGAAGGAGAAGCGTCTGCTCCGGGCGGACAATGGCGGCGGATTGTTACGGTGCTGGCGTTAACTTCTTGCCATTTTATGCAAATGCACTTTCTTTCCCCCACTGTAGTTCACTTCCTGTGGCCTGACCACATCCTCTGTTTCATCAGTCTGTCGGTGGCGATGAATAGTTTGTCAGTCACATACAAGCCGGAGTCTTGGCATGAAGGTCTTGGTCTGGCAGCTCAGAGCTGGTGCCCACCTCACATGGCGTATTCTGGGCAACCTGTCTTGCCTCTTCATCGTTACCTACACGTGCTTTCAAGATCGCTTTTGGGGTTCGGAATCCCACCAAGCACAATAAAGGCAGTGAGGGCTCTTGGGAGGAAGCCAGTTTCTCTTCCTGACGGGTGTGTGACGTCTGTGTGGCTGTCGGCCATGTTGTGTTTGGTGGGGGTGACCCCGCGCTGGGAAAACACACCGACGTCTGGTCAGTTAATTCTCAGGGTGAAAAAAAAATCGTTTTCTGGTCTGATGTTTGTTTTCCAGTGCTATTTTCCCTGGTTTTTGGCTTTTTTTGCTGGAGTTTGGCGCAGGCCGCTGTGGCTGCAGGGTCCGGCCGGGCGTGTTTGAAGTGCGGTGTGGTCAGGGACGGTTTGCTCAGCTGTCCGGCCTGCTTTGCTTCACAGGCCTTTCTTGCTTGGCAGGTCGGCGCTCACTCTTCTCCTCCGTGCCAGGGAGTGTGGAGTGAACCAACAGAGCTTGGGGCTTAACCCCCGCGCTACTCTGTGTTTACCTTGTACCAGGGCGGAATTTACACACACGGCCCTCAAAGCCGCCGGTGGCCCCCTGTCACCTCTGATATTTGTGTTTGTGCTGCCGGCCTGAGCAGATCTGACAGTTTGCAGCTAATGAGCTGAACTTCCAGGCCTGTTGTGATATCGCTCCAGAAAGGTTCTCACTATGGTGCGTGTTGAAAACGCCGCAGCTTCCGCGGTGCATTCTTGAGATTCTGGCAATCGGTGCTCGTCATGATAGATGGTAGAAGAGCGAGCGGCGTTCCTGTCGGGTGGCGGGGGCGGTAGGAGTTAAAACTCACGTCATGATATTTTCTTGTGTCCGGACAGTGTCGGCTTTTATTATTGCGATATTGGTGAGGAAATGGACGTTACATTTTAGTAGACCTTAATAACATAAACAAAGTTAGAATACTCATTTTGCTTTTAATGTAAGAGATTAGACGTTGAACCTGTAGAAGCGCTGCCATTTTTAAAAAAAATGTTCTCCCTGCCAACACAAAGCCCCGCCCTCCTCACTAGACGGTTCTAAAGACCAATCAAACTAACTATGACGTTGAGTATTAGTTAGTCAATCAAAAGTAGGAACGGAGGTGTCTTCATAAAATGAGATGATTTGCGTGAGACACTGCTTTAAATACATTTTATATCTGTGAAATACAAACTCAAATCCAAACTCATATTTTTTAACTAGCATAGTACTGTTTGTTGATTAGTCAAAGATAAAACCAAGCCACTTCCATATAACAAAGAGTCTTCCTTATTTTAACCAGTTCTTCTTGGAACTCGCTATAATAAATGTATACATGCGCATATAAAAGATCATTCATGAATGTGTAACCGTTTCCAAGTTATTGCAAATTCCATATTGTGGCACAACACAATACCGATATTCACGTTCTTACTGGTAATAGCGCCCACCCTTACTGTCGATAACTGAGCTGCGGGTGTCGGTGATATTTAAATGTATTTTGCCCACATATTTGACTAATCAAATGTATCCCGCCTCCAACTTTCTCTCGCTTCCACAGAATAATTCCGTGTCGCCGTCAGACAGCCTGAGGGCCAGCGAGAAGCACCGAGGGTCTTCTGAATACAGCCTGGACTCGAAGAAGCGCAGAGTGGAGGAGAAAGACAACTTGAGCCGATATGTACGTTTCCATCCCGTCCTGTGATTTGCTAGAACATTCTAGAATGGTGTTCATGGTTTTCTCGCCGCTTGTGAACTGCAGGACAGCGATGGCGACAAAAGTGACGATCTGGTTGTGGACGTGTCTGGGGTAAAAACGTAATTTTTTTTTTTTAAATGTTTTTTTTTTATGCATTTAGATTTATGACTGTATGTCTTAATTTATAAGTTTTATGACTTTTCTATATGTAGTGTAATTGTATATTGTCGCTTTGCAGGACCCAGCAACCCCGAGGGTCAGTCCTTCTCACTCCCCTCCCGAGAACGGACTGGACAAGCCCAGAGCGCTGAAGAAAGACGCCCCCAACAGCCCGGCCTCGGTGGCGTCTTCCGGAAGCACCCCCTCCTCTAAAGCCAAGGACCACCCTCACGTAAGAGTCGGCACATTTGCAAACCCTCTTTATCGCTGCGGCGGAATTGTCAGTTTGAAGCTAAACATGAATACATCAGCCGCTGTCAGACAAACAGCAGCTTAGCCGCTAGCCTCGGCTAATATCTCAATGCGCTTAGCTCGTCTCCGAGGCGAGGAGGAGAAAAGAGAGGGTGATTAAAGATGAGTGAGAGGATGAGGTTTTGGGTAAGGTTTCGGTCTGAAGTTTAGCTTTATCCTCTTCAGCTATAATGAGCTGTCAGTGTTTGACCGGATTAGTGCGAGCGCGCTTTCTGGATTCCGGCATTTGTGTTATGTAGCTTTAGCTCTATTAATTCCATCTCCGTTCCTTCATCTTGCAGAATGACAAGTCCTCCACCCCGGGTTTAAAGTCCAACACCCCCACCCCACGCAACGACGCTCCCACCCCGGGAACCAGCAACACGCCGGGGCTCAGGCCCATACCAGGGAAACCTCCGGGCATGGAAGCGCTGGGTGAGAACACACTCTCGCTATCCACCTGCTAACGTTTGTGAGGCGTTTCTTTACCTTGCCCTGTTTGCTTTCCCAGCAGCACCTGCTCTTCGGACGCCGCTGACCATCGCGCCGCCCTACGGACCCCCGTTTGCAATGATGGGTCATCACCCAGAAATGAACGGCTCCTTGACCAGTCCTGGCGTGTACCCCGGCCTTCACATCTCCCCTCAGATGAGCGCCGCCGCCGCTGCTGCCGCCGCCTATGGACGCTCCTCTATGGTGAGCGCTTTCATAAATATAAATACACCCGCCCTCCTCCTACTGTTTTAATAATTCAGATTAGCCCACAGCATCTCCTCCTATTTTTACTGAAAACTGAGATTAGCATGCATACCATGTTAGCATAGCGCTATGATTAAATATTGCCTTTTACATTCGCACCGCATTTGTTCTGCGCACTGCTGGCTAGGGAAGTAACGTGGTGGTCTTTCTGAGAAAGGCTCGGGGCTGAGATAAAGCCTGAGTGCGCTGGAATATTAAATAATATTCTAATAAAGCAGAGACTCGGAGAATTAGACTATCAAATCAGCTCTTAATTCCTGTTGGAAAGCAAGAAGTCGGTTGTGTGTTGTGGCGGTTGGTTAAGACGTGTTTTTTTTTTTTTTTTTTTGCGCTGTAGGCCGGGTTTGATCCTCATCCACACATGCGCGGCCCTGGTTTGCCACCGAGTCTGACATCGATTCCTGGAGGGAAACCGTAAGTGCTGTTTTGAATTTGTGCTACCAGTTCAGGACTCCGTTAAAACTAATCTGAAGACATTTTTATTTTTCAAAGCATATAACTGATAAATTAAACTCTGTCAGCACTTATGATTATCAAATGGATAGTGCGTTATAAATAAAATGTATTAAATGTATTATTATATTACACTTTTTGCAGTTTTGTTTCATAATGTTTTCCAAAAGCAGTTGACTTGCATTGGAGCAAATTTGACCGTCTTTAACTGCTTGTGTGGAACAGGGCCTACTCCTTTCACGTCAGCGCGGACGGACAGATGCAGCCGGTCCCTTTTCCTCCGGACGCCCTGATTGGTCCAGGAATCCCTCGTCATGCCCGTCAGATCAACACGCTCAGCCACGGCGAGGTGGTGTGTGCCGTGACCATCAGTAACCCCACGCGGCACGTTTACACCGGTGGCAAAGGCTGTGTGAAGATCTGGGACATCAGTCAGCCTGGCAGCAAGAGCCCAGTGTCACAGCTCGACTGTCTGGTGAGCATCCATCTCCTCAAGTACCTGCTAAATCAAGCACTTGTTATTATGGAGATACAGAAATGTAGTGATTTGGCTTTCCCTTTGCTTTGTTTGTCCTTTTCTTCCGCCCCAGCGCTGCGAAAGCTCCGTATTTGATGAGCTGTTTGGCCATTATGAAGTGATTTAATTTGTCTGAAAGCCTGGCGTTATTGATCTCCCTCAAGAACTGAACTGAAATTCTCCGGCTAATTTGAAAATGTGCTTAATACCGCTGCCGCAACTAAAACCTTTTAAAAGCTTTTCTCTGCCCACTTACCATTCCGTGCCCTCTTATCAGCGGCCGTCTTTCCTCGATTAACCTTCATAAACACAGGTTAGAGAGGATTTACAAAAAAAAAAAACAGGAAGCTCGAAGGCTTCTTTTGAGTCCTGCCTTTTTGTTGGATTCAGACTGATTGAAGGCTGGAGGGAATCTGGAATTATTTCTACATAAAAATGGCTGAAATCGGTGGCGGTGAGAAAATAACCTTTCGAGACAATTCTCTATCTTGCTCTTGCAGAACCGAGATAACTACATCCGTTCCTGTAAGCTGCTTCCGGACGGCCGTACCCTGATCGTTGGAGGAGAAGCCAGCACTCTGACCATATGGGATCTGGCCTCTCAGACGCCACGTATCAAAGCCGAACTCACCTCATCAGCACCGGCCTGCTACGCCCTGGCTATCAGCCCCGACGCCAAGGTCTGCTTCTCCTGCTGCAGCGATGGGAATATTGCAGTCTGGGACCTTCACAACCAAACCCTGGTCAGGTAAGAAGCGTGTCAGCGGTGGCGTTTCTGGACAAAATGATTCTATGGAGTGTTAACATACGTCTGTGTTCATCTAGGCAATTCCAAGGACACACTGATGGGGCAAGTTGTATAGATATATCACACGATGGCACCAAGCTGTGGACCGGAGGCCTGGACAACACTGTACGGTCCTGGGACCTGCGAGAAGGACGACAGCTTCAGCAGCACGACTTCACTTCACAGGTAATATTTTTGGCAAAATCAAATGCAATTCACTTGTCAGGGCAAAAAGCCTTCCGTAATAATGGGTAAAAAGTGGCCAAAAATTTTTTTTTTTCTAGCCCTTGTCGACTTTCTGCTTGCTCACTTGGTGATAATCAGTTACATTACAGTATTTATTTTATTAATTGTTTATTTAGTATTAAAATAGATTTTTTTTTTACGATGTTAAAATTTTAATTTTGCAATAAAATTGATGCGATGGGGAATATTTGTACAAAATTACATGTAAACAATACATGCCGAAAAAAACGAAGTCTTACTAGTGTTCTATTAGCAGTTAAATGAAACGGAATGCTGACTTTTAATGGCATGTTGTTCTCTTGTGCAGATCTTCTCTCTAGGCTACTGCCCGACAGGCGAGTGGTTGGCTGTGGGCATGGAGAGCAGTAACGTAGAGGTGCTTCATCACACCAAACCAGACAAGTACCAGCTGCATCTGCACGAAAGCTGCGTCCTCTCCCTCAAATTTGCTTACTGTGGTAAGAACACGTCCCTTCACCTTACACGGACAGGATTTTGAGAATCAATGTGACGTTTAAGCACGTTTCTGCAAACTCAATGGTTAACTTCTGCGTTCTCTTTGAAAAGCACACGGTGATTCTGTGTTGAAGAAGAAATCATTTAGATTAGACTCTGAACCCATTAGTCTTCGTGTTTGTTCTCTTTCCTAAAGGTAAATGGTTTGTGAGCACTGGGAAGGACAATCTTCTGAATGCTTGGAGGACTCCCTACGGTGCCAGCATTTTCCAGGTATGTCAATCAATACTTCCCTCGCCGCTTTACCAAACGCTCCGAACGTCTGTGTCAGCGTGAGGGTGTGTGTGTGTGGCAGTGTGATTTCTTTTTCCGTATTTGCTTTTCCTGCTACCATTTATTTTTCCTTTAATTCGGATTGTAAACTGTTTTGCGAATAGATCAAACCGTCCAGTTCCTAACAGACCTTCCCAAAATTGTAGATGCTATTGTGAAAGGTGAAATTCATAAAAGATGTTTTGAAATTTAGCTCCGTTTTTATTAGCTTCACCTAGTTTTTGGATTGGATTACTTCGTCAACTAAAGAAACAACTAAAAAAATTAGAGTAGTTAAGATGTTTTTTTTCCTCGACTCGTTAAATTACGTTTATTGCTACCATTGCTTAACTGCACAGATCTGTTTATTACTGGTCATTTCCTGTTCCAAAACTCCCTTCCGAAAATCAGAGATGTTATTGCGTAAGACTGGTTTCGTAAATGACATTTTGAAACTAGTTTGTGAATTTTCAGCCAAGACGTTCTGTTACTACTATAAAGCAAAAAGTAAGAGCAATTGACCATATTTTTCACTATAAGGAACAGTACAGTATGATTTTAAGTGTGCCTTCTAGTCCGAAAAATGTCACATACTTGATAAATTGCTTTTGGACTTAAATAATTCGTAATGGTTTTAACGTTTTGGAATTTTCACACAACAAATACTGTATCTAATTTTGGCATTCTTTTCCTGTTTTATGGTAATCCTGCTTAACATAAGAAATGCTTAATTCAATATGTACCTATTTTATGGCAGAAATGATTTTTCTTTCTTCATCCTTCCACAGTCAAAGGAGTCGTCGTCTGTCCTGAGCTGTGACATCTCTGCTGATGATAAGTACATCGTGACGGGATCTGGAGACAAGAAGGCCACTGTGTATGAAGTGATCTATTAAATCCACTGACCTGATGGACGAACGGAGCGGCGTTCCTTGCTTCATTTCCAACACGCTGAAGGAATCACTCCTAAAAACATCTCTTACCCAGATCCAGGTTGCGTTGGTCGCCTCAGGATTCAGACCAACTTTTTTTCCGTTTGCCTTTTCATTCTCAATTTTTTGAAAACAAACACTTGGATTCTTTCGATCAAGGAGCTATACTCGATTGCGTTCAACTGTCCCAAGGACTCTTTGATGGCCCTGATGTAGTAAATATCGTCTTGCCTTTGGTTTCGTTCTGCTAATGGAGTCTGTGCCTCTTCCTCCGATACGATTTTCTCCAACTTCCTTTCTTTTGTCAAAACGCGAGCGATTCTATACGAAGCAGTGCTTCAGTTTAGCCTCTTGTTCCCTGGAGGGTTTGTTAAAAAGTGTATATATGGAGTAATAAAGACGTTTTATAAATATATATAATTATATTTCCATGTCCTGATATACTTGTGATGGGTTTACTTTGTCCTCCTTGCTTGATGAATGTAGATTAGGACACTTTTTGTTTTTACAACTGATTTTTAAGCACACACTCTGAACTGGCCGACTGCTCTGGGAACTTTTTTTGTAAATCCGTCACTCGCACGCCATTCATGGGAATAGTCTGGAAGTTCAGGCGACCAGATGTGAAACGGCTCCTTGTTTGTAAAATAAAAGCGTCTTAAACCGACAACGGCTTCCTGGACGTTTGCACGCCCTTTGCCTCGAGTGGCGTCTCGTCGGAACAAGGAATTCAGATAATGAAGCGTGATTGTAACGTACTGACTCATCGAAGATCGCAGTCGTGGATGAGTAACCGCCGTCTGTTCGCGGTGGTTTAAGACAGGAAGTGATTCGGCCCTTTTCTAAGCCTGCGTGTTGGTCTACGATGGTTCAGTTGGGTTATCGTTGACGTTCAGCCATGGCGTTGGTGAACGGTGTGTACGCGTGCACTGATATGAGGCAAGAAAGCTGCACCATGTTCTTTTTTGGGACAGATTTGAGTCTTGTATAAAAGATTATAATAAAACCATAGCAACTCTTCGATTCCAAACGTACGCAAGCTCATCACAACCTCTCAACTTAACACCAAAGTATGTAGCAAACTGTGTCAGCACTGATCATGTACAGTTGTTAATATTTCAATAAACTTTTTCGTTTGTAAAGCTTTGAAATCAACTGCGTAGCTGTAAATCTGTGGGCGTTGGATTACAGGCCGGGCGTGTGAAGCCAATCTTAAATTACAGCGGTGGCGGGAACACTGGATATGTCACATAGATGTTCACACACGCCGTCAAGCCGCTGAAAGAGGATTGCACGTGTGTATAAGCGAGAGCATTTATGCTGTGTAAGCTCCATGTTGAAACCTCAGACCAGCTGACTTACATTTGCCTGACAGACCCCAACCATGGCTGGTGACCCCACACACACACTTTTGATTTGCCTACTACTGGATAATATTCAGTGTGCGTTGGTTCTTTTTTATTTTCTATTTATTTAAAGCATCCTATATGGCGACTGTTTTTACTTTTCAATATCAATTGAAAACCTGAAGCTAAAACTTCTGGGGTTCCAAACCACGGCTCTAGCGATGCCACTGGAAAGCTTTTCGATGACTGTATGTGTCTAGATTAAACTGTAAAATCCTCTGCAAAAACACACAAGGCTCTTTGATAAGGAAAACTCGTTCGTGAATTGTCATTTTTAGTGGCTTCACTATTATTTCAATGGCTTCACTATTTTTGTTGATTTTGTGGTAATTTCTGATGAAGTTCTACATGTCGAAATTACCGTATTTTTTGGACTACAAGACGCACCAAAGTAAAAAACAATATCTATTTCCTAATATGTCTTTTTTTTTCACATTATAAAGCGCACCAGCCAACTTTAAGTTCACATAGTCAGAACATTACAGTAACCTAAAAAAGAAATCGGTTGTTTTTAAGAGTATTTTTTATTTTTTGCCAAAAGCTGATCTCAGGACTCTATTCCACTGATGTCGGCATTAAATTTGTTTTTGTGTTTTAATAGCCGAAGGGATCGATTCATAAAGACGGATTGACTTGCGAGTGGCCACTACTGTAAATGTCCGACTATAAGGCACACCACAAATAAATATTTTCTTTCTAATAAATATTCATACAAACATTTATGCGCATTCTATTTACGATTTTTTTAATAAGAATTTTAAGTGCACCTTATAGTCTGAAAAACACGGTAATGCACAAATTGCTAAAACACTGTGTTTTTTTTTTTGTAGTTTTGATTTTCCAAAACTGATTTTCAACTAATGTTCGTCTTAATTTGGCTTTTGTGTTGTAGTAGGGATCGATTATTGCGCGTGGAACGTACTGTAACTGTCCGACTACAAGGCACCCTATTAATAAATGTATTTTTCCTAATATAGAAATTGTTCAGGTTGACAATTCAAAGACAATTTTAAGTGCGCCTTATAGTTATTGGATTATCGTAATTGTCAGACTATGTTTTTTTTCTGTTTGATGTCGGCATCAAATTGGCTCGTTTCGGAAAATTGGAGCGGATGGATAGAAAGAGAACGATTGATTTTTAATCTCACAATTTGCTGTGTGTAGGCTGAGCAGATCCCGTCTTGTTCTGTATTATCCACCTCTTTTTTTTGGATATTTTAGCTGGGACCTAATTCAATTCTTCTGAATGCGCCTCTCCGGACTCCTCCAATAGCAGCTTTTAGCACTTGAGCTCTGTTCTTTCTTTCTTTCTTTCTGTACGGCTCCATGTTCGGTTTCCCTCTTCACTCTTTCTCGCTGGCAGCCATTGGTTTGATGTTCTAATCAGAAAAAGTGTTCCCGAGGACGGAGACGAGAGCGAGAGATAGACGGCGAATCCCAGTCTACAGATTTTCTTTTTTTTTTTCTGCAGGCACTCTTTCGGCTGGCACTCGTCTTTCATTTTTCCTCCTCTGATGTGGAAAGGCTGTACACAGACAAGGTGTTTTTAGGTATTTTTCCCCCCTCGGTTGTTTTACTCTTATTAAGGGAGCGCTTGAATAGGTGGAGATTAAAGCGCTATCCTGTGGAGTGGCTCTGCTGAAGAGAGAGAAGAGCTTCCTTATGAGAGCGACCAGTGATTTGATACAATCCTCCACTCTTTTCTCTGGGCTGAAGGGCTTTCATCAGGCCTGGACACAAGTGCCTCTCCACTCAGGCCTCAAATTAGTCCAGGCTTACTGAGCCAGATGAAACGCTAACCTCACTCGTCCTCCATCTCTCCGCTCTGTGACAAGCGTGCTCAGGAATCTTCTGCTGACCCTTCAGGAGCTCAAACGGAGTCAGTGTGAGAATATTAGTTTCATCCCTTTGATTTGACACGGAGAGGACGGTCCATGCATGTGAGCGGGGGGAATCTTGCTGAGCTGCGGTTGGAGGATGAGCTGATGGACAGACACAAGTAACGCCTCTGTCATTTCTTCTGAAAGTATTGTGCGACAATATACTTGAGCATTATTGCAAACACTCACGGTTCTGGATGCTGATTATCACACGATCGCACAAAATTTGGCTCTAGTAATGCAAACTAAGCAGACTAAATTTCATTTAAAAATTGGTTTTAAAATATATTCTTATATAAACAAATTTATATTTTTATTGTTTTCTTCCTTATGGCTGAAAGTGCGTTTTCCATAGAATTAGAGTGTCTCATTGATCTTACAATTTAAACAGTATTTTTTTTTTTTTTTATTGTGTCCATATTAGTTCATATAATGCCTCTGACCCAAACATGAGCTTGTCCATTTTTGTAATTAAGTAAATGCTAGTAAAATGTTGTTGTTTTTTTTTTTTTAATGTCTATATAAAATATCTAAGGAACCATCCATTTAAATAATCAGAAGAGAAAAAACATTAAGTTCCATCCAAAGTGGTCAGAATGAATTTCCATGAGTGTTTTCTCACAAAGCTGTACTTTTACGTCCTTCACTCAATTTTCAAGTTCAATTTTATCTCATGTATATGCCGCTTTATGCATTAGCATTAGCATTATGACTGTGATCAGTGAACAACAAATGCGACAATGGAGTTGTGTTCCGACATTCTCTCAGAGAACTGGGAACTATGGGTAATGTAGTGCGGACATGACATACTGCTATTGTGGAGTGTATATGTCCTGAACATCAAACTGAAACAAAAAATCAGCAACAATGTGATTTTAATCAAATTGTGAATTCGAAATCTACTAATTCAGAAACCGACGCGTCATGTTTTTAGTGTATCTGCACAACTACCTTGCGTGTTCTTGCCCTGATTTTCTACGTTTAATGATATAAACTGGGAACCGAATATATAACTGAAATGCATTCAGCGAACGTTGGAATTCACAAACAAATAAGATTCATTATTTCTTATGATAATTTAATCTGATCATTTATTAAGAATTTGTCATGATTTCATATGGTGCACTAACTACTGACTAAAAGGTCAATGGATGGGAAGGAAACAGTTAATTATCAGCTCTTAATATGATGGTCCTAAACCTGAAGACCTGTTGAAAGTTGATATTTATACCTGCCGCTGTTAGACGGGATTAAAGGAAACACTTCCTGCCGAGTTCATTAAATGTCTAAAGGTCATTTAATACCAAAATATTGCTTTTGTAAAGACACGTTAGAACATTTGAGCCAGAATGAGACTGAACGATGCTCTCACAGATGATTGTTCACACACACACACACACATTTATCACCACAGAACTATCACTATTGATTAATTCTCCTTTCTCACAGCAAAAAAACGCCCGAGTTGTAACAACACAGAAGTTGAAAAATGGCTCTTCGCGCTGCCTTTGATTGAGTGGAGAAGACATCTGATGTGTGAGTCACAGAAGACATGGAGGGTCGGCGCCATGCTGCGAAGGTTTGATGAAATATTTTATTTGTGCATAAATTACGTACTTGCTGCGACGGATCACAAAAGGAGAAGGACATGAGCGTTAGATGGTGAATCATTCTCTATTCTGTGTGTCTGCTGTGTGGGCGAGTTTTGACGGCGACGCGCTGATTTTAAATGCTGATTTTCTTCTGAAGATGGTGACATGTTAGTGTGTGTGTGTGTGTGTGTTAATGAAGAGGGCTTCACACTGGCATGATTACAGCTGCTACTGGTTAATTCGGAGGTGAGAAGGGTCTTTAATGGGCTCAGTAAAGCAAATAATTGGAACAAATAAGTAATTAAGAGATTGGAAGGGGTGAGATTAAATCTAAAGGACCTTTAATTTAACATGATTATGAAGTTCTCTTTTAGCTCCTCAATCAGACAGAGAAGGACTGAAATGAGCTCTTGCTGCTAATGATTTCCTGTGGTTACTGCGGCTCACAAGAGTTATTCGCCGTCTCAGAACTGCCATTACATCCTTTTTTAAACACATCTTTCACTTCTAAGGGCATCAAGGGGTTTCTATGATCAATTTGTGTCTCAAAAAGTCGGAAATTGCCTAAGATGGGAATCGGAGTGTTGCTGTGTGTGTCCCGCTCTGTGATTGGCTGGCCACTAATTCAGGGTGTGCCCCGCCTTCTGACCCAGAGTTGATTGGTTCCGGCTCCCTGTGACCCGGAAATGAATTGTTTGGTGATAAAGTGGCAGTGATTGTGCTTTTGAGTTGCTATTATGACAGTGACAAGTGAGGCAGACAACAGAGACTCTAAATAAATACTGGTAATGGGAATAATTAGAGAGCTGATGATAATGAAATAGGGAGGGCGAGAACAGATGGGGCTGGTTGTAATTCGTACCTCCCGATGCCATTTTTTTTGGTTTAATATGATGAGTTTTGTCATCACTAACACGACCGAGTCTCGTACAGTGTCTGCGTGTTTCATCCTGATGATGGTGGAGCTATTCACACAAGAGCAGATGGTGATATGGAGGTCGGGGACACAACACTGAATAATCTGCACCTTCACACTGATGATGTTCTCTCAGCTACTGTTGGGATCTTCTATGCTACCTTACAGAATCTCAGCGCTTAATGCATGAAAGTATGTACGACTAGTCAAAACGATGAAGCAAACAATGAGCAATCCATCATAAATAACAATAAAAATCAAAACCATTTGCTAAACAGAAAAATATTTGCAAAACGTCATTCACACACAGAAAGATAGTCCATATGCCTCTATATTTACAGCATATGTAGAGAAATATGAATTGATGTAGGAGTATTGGTGTATGTATAAACAGTGTTACAGCACNAAATTTTTTTCATAAGTATAAGTATTTGTAAATATATTTCCTTGTGTATATACTGCCATTTTTATAAAAATGTATATACATTATGTGTACATACAGTGAGTGAATGAACATTTTGTTACGTAATTAACTTGTGATTTAATGTGTTTGAATAGAATAAAAATAAACAAATCTATTAAAATAAGATTCTAGCAAGAAGTCCATCATTTCCGCGCCACTGGGAACAGCGCTCCACCGTTCTTGCGGAGGAGATGGAGGAGTGTGATGACGTGCTGGAGCTCTGACAGGTGGAGATGCAAATGGAAACTAGATGCTCGGATAATTGCTCATCTTCAGTGCTGCTGTTTTCCATCGGAAATTTGGCTGTCAGGCCGTGACCTGGATTCCTCCTCCTCACTATCAGCATGCAAAAATCCTGATATTTGACTTTCCCTGTACTGATCTCACGCTGATAAACCGTTTGAGCCATGAAGTCGAGATTTGTCTAGTGCTCCTCACTTCTAATTGCAGTTGAATTCAATTTCATTATTTAAGCGTGAAAATCAATCTCTTGGAATGGATCCGTAAAGAACTAGAGATCCACTTCAATGGCTTTGGTGAGTCTGATGTTCTTGAGATGATGTTTCGCATCATCCTTCACACTGTGGTTGGTGTTCAGTGAACAGTGTGTGAGCTTGGAATAGTCACGTGTGTGTTAACAGGAAACCCCAGGATGGGATAATGAAGCAGAAGCTGCAGCAGTCAGGACGCCGGAGCCGTGCCAGCCACAGTCGGCATGTCCTTTCTGGGTTGGCACGGGATCGTTGAGTGGGCACTGTCAGTCTCTGGCACAGCAGGACGGCTGCTTTGCCACCACGGCAAGCATATTGTCTGTCTCATTTGATCAGTGTAATCCACTGATCGTGGTGGGATTGGGAGTCAGAAGGGAAAGTGTGGGTTTGGATGATGTGTTCCTTTATTCCCAGTCCTCTTGCCCTCTCAAGTCCAAAACCATGATTGCAAATAAAATGTGACTGGCTGCTTATGTTTGGAGATGGTGGAACACGTGGCCTCAGATTTCTCCCTCAAGTGCTTTGAGTTCTGCTAGTTTGGCTTGTTCTCTTCCTCACTTTTCCTTCTTCTCTGTTCTGTAAGGACTACAGTCATTATTTTGGGTGTCACATTAACACTTTGAGTTTTCTTCAAATTCTTCTCTCTCTGCTAGCCTGGGTCTCTTCTGGGTTTCAACCTAAGGTCCAAAAACATGTTCTGGAGATTTGGAAGGTGGGAAATTGCCTAAAAGTGTGAGTGAGAGTGTGAATGTGTGTGCCCCGCTCTATAATTGAACCACCCAGAGTGTGATTCCAGGGAGTTGCCGTGATTGGCTCAAGTTCCCTGTGGCCTAGAAATGAAAAAAGTGGTTCGGAAAATGAATGTATTGATGGATATTTGGATCTTTTAAATGGGATCTTTGGCACACGGACACTTGCAGATATTTCAAAATTGGGTTCTACTACTGACATACTACTCTTCCTACGAGCTAACCTTAACTCATTTAAAATCACATTTTGTCCCTCAAAGAGGCCTCCAAAGATGTAAGTCCTAACCAAAGGCCTTTGTGATTTAAATCAGAACAGCACGCACATACATGTAAATGTACTGGTGATGAGATGACACATCAGCTCCATATCTACACACAGCGATAAGAGGAACCTGAGATCTGACGTACTTCTGTCTGGTATAAAATAGCGGCGAGGAGAAGATTGCCTTTGTGCCTGACTCATAATGTCATTAAAGAAGTGCGTGTTTTGTTAAATAAATAGTGCATGGTGATGTTGTGTATAATGGCTGGTGTTGTTCCTGATAATTACATTTCTATGCAGATGGTTTGAGATGGTCTGTGACTGTGAAAAGCACTTTAGAGAGAAATGGAACTTGAAGCGTGTGAGAACCATGTATGATTCCACGGTTCCCATAACGCACAAAGTCAACTTTACAGCCAACAGACAAATACATATACATACCATAAAATCTATAGGTAGTCTGCAAAGCACAACACCTCTATAAAGATTCATAATCTACTTTCAAAAGCAAACAACAGATTGATTTTGTAGATTTATTGATGTGTGTAAAAATCCATACAGTATATATAATCTCTCTCTGTCTAAAAAGACACTCCTTCTCGCTCAATTTCTCTTCAGAAACACTCGCTTACACACTATCTCTCTCTCTCTCACACACACACACACAGACACACACACACACTCTGTCTCTCACTCTGTCTCACTATGAAATGAAAAGTTGATGACTGTTTTGGTTTTTCAGAACTTCAAAAGTTGGGCTGGCCAGAGTTCATTAAGGTCATTTTGAGAATATAAGGTTCAAAAACCTTTCAGATGAAACTCTTTGAAAACTGAATCACAGCATAATCATGTTTTCCAGTAAAAGCTTCTATAGATGTGCTCGTTGGAATCGGAAGTATCTGTCTCTATTGCCAGGCTGGAACAAAAACAGCCTTTCTTTCTTAATGGACCAAAGGGTGAAGCGTGGTCTGCTCACCCACCCCCAACCTCTCAGGAACAGTCTGAAACTCCCATGTTTCCAACACAAAAGCACTCTTTTCTAATAATGACAGTAGTCAAGGATTTCTCAAAGCACAAAAGAGTAGTATGACAGAGCATTCGTCTGGAAAACATAAACCTTCTATTATTTGTTGTATTGTGTGTGTGTGTGTGTGTGTGTGTGTGTGTGTGTGTGTGTTTCAAAGTGGGGCCCCAAATGCTAGTTTTGTACTAAAGTACCCTCTACTACCCCATGGGTACTTGTGAGGACCTTTGCTTGGTCCCCATTTGCTGAAGGTCTGTTTGAAGGTCAGGATGGGATTTTACAAAAGGTGTTACCTTTTTGGTCAGTGGTCTGTCTTGGGCGGATGAGGCTCTATCGCCAGCTGCAGGATGCTGAAGGTACTGGATGCTATTTATGAGCTAAATCACGTGAACGTGACTTAGCAGTTGCATTTTTTTGCACATTTGAGTTTGACTGAGACTGATTTTTTTTATCTATTTTGTTCTGCCATTTTACTTTTATATTAGGAAAAAAAAACTCATAAATAAAGAGTTTTTTACTCAATACGAGTAAAATACTTAAGTCCTTTTAAAATGTGATACTTTTACTCAAGTCTTCTCAGAATTGGTGACTTGTAATGGAGCAATTTTTACAGTAAGGCATTAGTACTTTTACTCAAGTATGGTTTTCCAGTACTCTTTACACCTCTGGTTTGGGTTAAGGTTGGAGTAAAGGGGGTGTGGAACGGGGATTAACTCTAATGGTTAGGGCTAGGATTAGAGGGTAGGGTGTGCATTGTTTGTATGTTTGTCAAAAGTCTGACCCATTTTGATCTAAATAAAAGTGTGTGACCTTGAAATTGCCATCTTCATTTTGATCATTTTTCCACCTTGTTTACAGCAACAAACCACTCTATGGTCAAGTCTATTTACGTGTGAACTTGGTAAACGTATAGTGACATTGTTATGGTCTTTGCAATGAGGGTGTTGCTCCTCTGTCCATCTGTTGCCATGGGAGACCGTGACCTCATGTCCTGAGGGGTTACGAGTGCTGTCTGAGTGCTGGTGGATTTGGAAGAAGAGCTAATGAGAGATTCTGTCAGCCTGCTGCTTCACTGAGCTCCCAATTAATCAACAGCTTCCCCCTCCTCCTCACCGCTTCTGTAGGGCTGTACCACAGATACTTCTCCCCTATTGTTTGGTGTGTGTGTGTGTGTGTGTGTGTGTGTGTGTGTGTGTGTGTGTTTGGGAAGCAGCCATAACTGAGAACAAAAGACATTAATTGGCAGTTAGAGCTTAATGAGGCGGGAGAGGAAATTAACAGAGCTCGTCAACAGAAACAAATCAAATCCTCCACTGAATTGATGCGGAGAGTTGTAACTGTTAAGAATCTGCTGCTACAATAAAAGACGACTCGTCTCAGATTCCCGCTTTTCATTCTTATCCATCCACTTTGCAATTCATGGCAAAACTGAAAAGGTAAGAGAGTTATAGTAGGGAGGGGGGTGAAATAACAATGAGTAAATGGTTCCCCATTACATCTCCTTGTTTCCTGGATTCGAGCAGGATTGTGATTAAGGAATCAAGCCTGTCTGCATTAGCATGTGAATAGACCAGGACCTGAGAGCTCAGCCAGACCCAGGAAGGAGATTGGGAGGATATTTAGCGTCTATTCAGTGCGCAACAAAGGCAAAGCACCCAGGCGGACAGACAGCACAGGCCTCGGGTTGATTAGGCAGTGGGAAGCTATTCTTACAGATCAGACTTGAGTAGTATTTTGTCTAATACTAGCTTAAAGCTCTGACAATCCCTCTGAGAAGAAATGTACAATCCGGGAGGTTTTTTTCTTTTGGTCAAAGATCTTGTTTTTTGGGGGGAAAAATCGACTTTTTGGAATCGGTTGATTCGTTTTGCTGAATATTCTCCACTTTACTTTGACACTGTGTTTTTGACCAACTTCACTCAACAACTTTTTAATAGCATTTATTTCAATTTAAACTTACATAAATTTATCTATCTACTTACACAAATCAATCTATCAATCTATCTATCTATCTATCTATCTATCTATCTATCTATCTATCTATCTATCTATCTATCCATCCATCCATCCATCCATCCATCCATCCATCCATCCATCCATCCATCCATCCATCCATCCATCCATCCATTCATCCATCATATGACATCACTTCTTCTACATAGATCTTGAATGTTATCCATTTGATGTCATTGCTCTCAGTCTTTATTGATTGGTTGTTAGCTCTTATTTTTGCGTTGCCAAGTCGAGCATTCACAAATCTACAATTATGGCTGAACCTGATTCGCGTCTTTGCGTTTTCTGGCTGACTGACTTCATAACCGAGCTCTTCTGTAATCTCGGATTACCAGACTGCGTTGGTTTGTGATGTTATCATGAGCAGTATTTCTTCCCTTGCGGTCAGACATCTGTTCATGAAGGTCTCAAGATCGAGGAGGGGAGTCATATATCTGGATTTTTTCTGTGGGTGTGTGTGTGGAGTAATGCAGTAATTACGAGGACTTTTGTGTAAAGAAAGGGATAAAAACCCTGACACTTGACACTTTGAAGTAAATTAGATGGTATTTTAAGATAAAAAAAAAAAAAACCATCAGAGCTTCCACTGTTTAACTAGAGTGTGGAAACCCCGAAACGTACAACAATCTTTCAACCATGACTGCACAAAGCACAACAAATATCAACCTTGGGATCTTTCCAGTCAGCAGAATCTTAATGTACTTAGAATTTGGAAAAACAGGACCCCCAGTGAGACCACCGGGACCAGTAAGTGCACTTCATGTTCTAACAAGCGTTGCATCTGTTGGGATCCACAGCTACATGTCTGCTTTTGCCCCAGAGACCCAGTGAGTGAGAAAGTAGAAGACAGGAAGGAAAAGCGGAGATAGAATTTGTTATTAAATGTCACTCTTGGTGCAAACAATGGCCCTTTGTAAAGCACGTTGCTTCAGTGTATTCTCGCGCACAGTCTCCGTGTCAGATTGCCACCTCCAGATTGCAAGGTGTTGCTGGGATTCTAATTGGCGTGTTTGTGACAGAAAACACAGGGATAATTATTAGGTGCTTTCAGTTCCCTCACAGGGTTTGTCAGTTAAAGCTCTTGCCATCTGTTCGGCGTGGACGCACAAACACACACACACACACACCTGCTCCTCACACTCCCAGAATACCAGAGAGTGCGACCCAGGTGTGACTTGGACGTAATACCTTTGAGAAACTGATGACCAACTGCATGCCTATCTGACGCCTTTGCTTGTCTCCGTCTTTGCTCTTTTGTGTTTCTGCGCATTCAGAACCGAGGAGGGGAAAAAAAAAAGACTAGCTGTGTACTGGGCGCGGTGTCGGGTGATTATGCACATACGTGTTTGTGCACATGCCACTATATGTGCATAAACACCCAGGTGGTGGTGGTTGAGAAAGCTCTACTGACTATATCACACACCTGTCTCACACCTTTGCTTTGTTTAATTTTCATGTCGTTTTTACACTTCTTTTTTCCTCTAGGTTAGGGGGGAAAAAAGCACTGGAGGTGTAGAGACAAGTGATAATTACAGTCCACCTCCCGTCTGGGCATAATTGTGGGTGAGGTGGCTACTGCTTTTTCCCTCTGCATTATAAATGTGCCGTACCTGCGTTTATCTAGGTCAAGGTAACAGTGCCACTATTTTAGCACACGAGATCTCTGGATATTAAAGGCGATGTTCCTCCCCTTACGGCTCTAGGCACTAACATGTTTTGACATCTTCACAGAAAAATCTCAGTTACACCTCCATCTCCAGGCCAAATGTTTTAGACTAGAAGGTATGAGCTATTATAACGTGCCCAAAAATGCACGTCAACCATCAATTTTGCACAAGGTGTACGAAAGTGAGCTGACAATATATTCTGGAAGTCCACTTTGCCCTGAATACTATTTGAACTGTATTTTGAAACTCTACTGCAGATTATCAACGTGGAACGTAACAAACTGTTCTGGTTTGTCTGTTATTTTCGTTGCCTACTATAGCGCGATTTTTGGCAGCCTGCCAAATGACTGCCTTTTGGTTCTTTTCCAATCTTTCAGTTCCTTATGTTCAAAGAGTGTGGGAAGATGATTTATAACAATAAAATATACGATTATACAATATTTAACAACAACAAAAGAGTGATTCTGAATGTGGTTTCTATACATCACGGAAAGAGTTTTCGCAAGTAGCCTTTACTCTGTAACTAGGCAACTATTGTGGGAAAAAAATTACTTTTTACGAAATGCTCATGTGCTTGACGAAAGTCCCACCTATGGAGGTAAATATACAGTATTTCAAGGTACATCTATTTTCACTTCATGCCAAAAAAATGCATGTCCACCCCTCAATATTGCTCAAGATCTAGTCAAGGTGAGCCACAGGAAACAACAATTTAATATAGTAGAACCCGACATTATAGTAGAAACACTTGAGTTGTATTACTATTTGAATTGTATTGTTTTGCAGATTTTCCTTTACTTTGATTTGAAGACGCAGGCCTGCCACATGAAAACTATTGAGTAACTCAAGCAACTACCGGTATGAAAAAGGTGCTATACATTTGATATAAAATGCATTTGTTCTTGATAAAATCCCACTTTTGATATTATTACAAAGCGCTTCACTGATACAACGTAGGCACTAATGTATTAAAATGTAGTAAAATATTAATGTATGCATATTTTTCACCAGCTAGCTCGGAATCCTGCATCAAACAGGACATGACAAGGTTTATTGCTTTTATCCTAATCTGTGTGGAGAAATCTGTTTGGGGATGTAATTCACATGGTACGTCTTTTGACTTGGATTAGCACATTCTATCCTCTTAGCAAACAGCTCAGTGGAAGTTATCAGTGACATTGAAGTCCCAGAGAGCCGAGCGAATCCACACAGCTGAAAACACCCGGCTAATTCTTCTTCACTTCTTAATCGCTTCAGATCTCAACCTCCAAGTGTTTCTTAAAAGACAGCACCAAAAGCACTGTGAAGATTATCACGGGGTCACCAAAGATCAGCTTTCATTTGGATTAAAAAACCCATTTTACTGAAAAACTAAACGCCATTCAATTTGTCATTCTGTTTTAAAGTTACTATATCATTTTGCTTTATTTTACCACATGTATTTACCTTCAGTTTACATTTGACATAAATATTCGTTGTACATGGTTATTTGTGGTTATTTCTTTTTATCATGTTTTATCGTGTACACCAGCTCTGTATTTTACCGTTACCCACTGTAAAGGAATTCCTAGATCTGTTTTTTTTTCCCTGTGTGAGAAGCAGTGAATTATTCCCTTTAATACTTCATGCATTTGGAACAAATAAAGGTCTGCGTCTGATCCTGTCAGTTGTGCTCTGTTTCTCAAGCAATTTATTCCAGTTCACGTCTGCTGTCACACACTCACAAAGCTCCCCCTACTTCACCACAATCCCATTTCATCAAAAAAATTCCATAAATCGCCTAAATCCCCGACTCTCTATTCCTGATCCTCACGGATTCTTTATAATTTAATAAACAGGATTAAAGTCATGCGCTGAAGCGCTGTAACCTTGTTTCATTTCTGTGTTTTAAGTTCTCCCTTCATTCTCTCTCTCTCTCCCCGTATTAAATCCTGTGAGATTACAGTCAACTAATCTTCACAAACACATGTTGAGAACAACAAAAGCCGTTTTATTTAGGGGACTTTTGTTTTTGTTTGTTAAAAGAAATCAAATGAAAGAACGAGCTCTTGTCTGCATGAAGTTCTGTGTGTGTACTTTTTATTATACTGGACTAGTTTTTAAAAGGGAAACTTGTAATTTAGTACTTGCTCCAAATCAAATCAGTTTTGCCATTTTGCAAGCAGCATTTTTCTCTCCCAAATGCAAAAATAAATGCAAAGCCACAACAAATGTTCCATGTCTAATTTTGGATCCATGCATGTACACCCACCTGTTTATATGAAATATATTCATTTTTCTTCACTCACATACTATAAATGTGAGAAGCAAGGATTTGAGCTGAGCTGTTTTTAAGGATAGAGACTGAGAATATCCAACTACGCTACAAATCCCAGTCTCTACTTTCTTTTGCTAAGCTACACGGATGCAAATATTTCCGAGAGCACTTAATTCAATCCCTGAGCTGTTTTTTGCCTTTGCACAAGTCAGTATTGCCTTATGTCTTAGTATAGCCTTCTGAATTTTTTTTTGTCTTTTTACTGTTATTTTAATTGTCTTTTTGGACCCACTGTGTACAGCAC
>SOMO01000091.1:431167-447948 GCA_028128575.1 Paedocypris carbunculus
GTAACATGACATTGTAAATCTCTTTGGATAAAAGCTACAAAATGCTGAATCATTCTTATCATTACTTTGCTGTTGAATCATTCATCTATCTATCTGTCTGTATGTCTGTCAGTCAATCTATACAGACGTTCAATCCCTGTCCGTTCTTCTTGTCATGTCTATTTATCTTTCTATTTAATGTTTATCCATCTAATATTGTCAGTCTATCCATTAGTTTATCTAATGTTTACCTATTTACTGTCAGTCTGTCCATCAATACATCTTACCATCTGTTGTTTTAAAGTATGTACTTCCATCCATCCATCCATTCATCAGTCCTTCTGTTTGTATGTCTTTCAAGCTACTGTCTCTTTGTTTGTCAGTCCATTCATCCATCCATCTTTCCACCTCTGTCTGCCCACCCGGCCATCCAATGTCCATCTGTCTTTTTAGCTAATGTTTGTTTGTCCGTCTGTCCGTCCATCAATCTCTCCACCTCATTTCTGTCTGCCCACCTGTCCATCCATCCGTCTTTGTAGCTTATGTCTGTCCATTCGTCTTTCCATCCGCCTGTCTGTCTTACAGTCTGTCTGTTCATCCATCCATCCAAAATACAATACTGAATACCAAAACTGTTACATTGAAGAAAGTAATTTTCTTTTTTTTTTTTAAAGGAAAACACCAAAGATGAGAGCGAGCAATAGAGCTTGAGAGATGTGGGGAATGCATTAGCATTTCTGACAGGTTGCCATGAACCACTACTGGGCGAAACTGACTGAAGACTTAGGACATGCTTAGTGAAGCAAGACAAAATGGCGGGCGCTCATTGGGGACACATCATCACTCTGCTCCATCCTGCTTTGACTTTACGCTCCACACTGTGTGTGTGTGTGTGTGTGTGTGTGTCGTTTTAAATCTTTGAGTGCAATCAGGCTGTGGGCCAATGGGTTTTTACAACATTGAACGCACTACTGTCGGTGGTGCATTTTGTGACATCACAAAACACACACCCAGCCGGCCCACAATGCACTGGGGCATGCACTAAGCAGATGGCAGAGTGAGTCCTGGTTGGTGTGTAGGTTGGCACAGACCCAACGGACGGGATAGGCAGAGTTTTTGATGAGCTATGCACACACGAAACCAGAACATCTGGACCTGCCATGTGTCCGGCAGACACGGCCAAAACCCTCAAGCCAGGACGCACAAATTCACACTCCTATTTCCTTTAGCCAGCTGTGGCCAAACTACCGTGAGCTAAACACTATGAATTATGCATTGGTGGTGCATGCGTGGGTCTGCTCGGCCGAGCTCATGCTCAGGTCCATCAGTGACTTTGATTAGAATTCTGAAAACTCTATGAATATTCAAAACGCCACACGCCAGCGAGAAGAGACAGATTTGTCGATCGTCTGAGTTTTATGGAGATGGAGAAGCATCTCCCAGGTGCGCTAAACTGAGAGAGACAGAGGAAACGACTCTATTAGATTATTGCATTATCTTAATTATGAGGCTTGCTCGACGTAATGAAGAATTGGCATGGCTTGGGAACGGCGTGTGATTGATGTGAGTGGATGTACTTAAAGAGCAAGTGATGGTTAGTATGTGTGGGTCTTATCTCCTTTCCTCTGGCTCAGTTCCAGAGAGCGATTTTAAGCGCATTCGATTGCTTTAATTGATCTTAATGAAGCCTTGTTTACGGTGACGTGTGCAAAACGTGGCATCGTATCTTCAATCTAAATCTTAGCAATGATGAGGATTGAGCCTATTTATTTTCACAGTCAAGAATAAAGTGGTGCATAAAGCATTTCACGTTTCAAATTATCTCTTTTTAATGTGCTTGCATTTTGAGTATTGATGACTTGATTTATATTAAAAAACCACATTATCTCAATTCAAACTGGTGTTTTGTAATTTTGGAAAAAAGCCAGAAAATCAGAGACTAGGTTGAATTTGAGTAAAGCACAATTTATGGAAATCTGAAACGATCATTAAATGAAAAAAACAGCTTTTTTTATTTGACTGTAGAAACAAAAGGAATTTTAGCCATTGAATCTCCCAATTATAGTAAAATCCTAAACTACAATCGGACATTAAACCAGATTCATGACTTTCTTTATAAATCAAAACAACAACTTTGGTGTTGCGCACACCACACTCTCCTCTGTGAGCAACACAAAGTCAAAATGGAAGCTACAATAAATCAACCGGTGTTTGATATTAATAACCAGATGTAAAGAGTACCTGAAAACCACATTTGCGTAAATGTACGAATACATTACTGTAAAAATGACTCGTCGACAAGTTGACGATACCTAGAAGACTTGAGTAAAGTTGTAGTTTTCGAATAATCCAATAAAAAAAAAAAAACTTGTACTCCTACTTGAATTTAGGCTCAAAAANAACAAGTAGAAAGTATCCAAAAATAACGAGGTCCATTTACTCAAGTACTTTATACCACTGTCAATAACCAACAAAAAGAAATCGAGAGGAGTGAAATAAAAGCAAAATAGCCAAGAAAAAATATACAGTAATTCATCTTGATAATTTTACACTTACACGTGATTCTGAATCTGTGCACCAATGTGACTCACACACGCATCAGAACTTCAGCCAAAAGCTGGTGCCAAGCCTGGCTGTGTGCAGAACCACAAATTGGCACTTCCTGTTCTGGCAGGATCATGTGTGTTTCTCGTTTGATGCCATAAGTATCAGGTGCATGTATTTTTGTTTAAGGGTGGCACTATAGTGTATCGTGGAGTTATTACTGTACATACAGAAAGACTGGAGCCCTGGTCAAGGCCTCACAGTTTCTCCTCATGTCACCTTTTTTATACGTACGTTATTTTTCATACGTTTTTTTTATGACCGTTTCAAACAAACATAGAAAAAAGTCTCAAAGCGCATAAAATGAGGTAATATGAACGTTACCGACCAGGATCACAGGGTTAAGTAGTTTTCGGAAGCTCTTTTAATGATATTTATTACTCCTTCTAAAAGCAGTTTTTTCTTAATATTTGTGGAGAAGTTGTTCACAGCTCAAAACCTAAACAATAAGATAAGAACACAAGCTAAAGCGCAATTTTAAACGCATCTATCACACAGCCATAAGTAAATTAAAGGCTTGCGTTCGGTGGGTTTCTTCAGCTGTTTTTGAACGATATGGTGGTTTCTGGAAATTGGATAGAGGTTAGCAACCAGATCCAAAGAAAGATAACAGAGTAAAAGTTCTTCAAACCAGGTGTTGCTTGTACACAGTCCATAAATCACATCGGACAACATGAAATTAGTCGCTGGTAGTTATGTTATGACTAGAGTTAATGCATATTGTTATCAAATACACGCATTGGACATGCATATATTCCTGATTTTCATGACAAGATAGAGGTATAATTTGGTTGATAATGGTAATTTGGACATTGCTGAGTCCTGTAGAATCACAGGGACTGTCCTTTGTCAGCACACGCCATTTCTGCACAAATTCCTCATTCGCATTCACATTTTTCTACCAGATCTACAAGCTTATCAGTGGACATAAATACATATTATGTATTATAGTAATAACAAGTATACATTATTTTATTACTAATATTATGTAATTACTATTATTACTATGTCCACTTTTTCCTTTTTTTTCTTTTTTTCTGGATTTGCATCATTTTGTGTTTGCGTGGGTTTCTTCCAGGTCTATAGAGAGAGAAATAGTCTGGAGTGTGATTATGTGTGTTTCTATCTGTGATTGGTTGAACGACCGCCCACCCAGGGTTTGTCCCGCCTACAATCCCAGAGTAGGATTGTCTCCAGCTCCCCGTGATCCAGAAATGGAAAAGCAGATCAGAAAATGGATTGAGGAATTGGTGTCTATTTATAATAACGCTACCAACCAAGATTGATGGTCTCCATCTCAGACAGAATCATTGTCAGACAGACAGGCTGCGAGATTTGTGTGCGCTGGGTCTGTGTACGTCTCACAACTCAATTCAATCCATCAGAAAGCTGAACAGTCTTGCTCTATATGAGAACCGTGTTATATTTACACCAACACCACATGAGTGAAATCATAAATAATGGATATTAATATATAAACACGTGTGAATTTTTGCCAAGTCGGCACTGCGTACGCCTATACATGGAAATGTGTTCCGAAACCCAGACGTAGTGACGGAAATGGGAAGCATATTATACTTCACAAAAGGTGAAATATGTCTTTTACAGTCTGTCAGACCCCAGGAGAAAACTGGCAAAGAGAGACGAGTTTCAGCCGATGTAAATAATATGTAAATTCTCATGCATGGAAAAAATGCCCTAGTTTTTACAATAAACATTAGTACGGGTTAAACTCGTGGTTGCTTTCTAAAGAGAAGGAAATGCATTAACATTCAACACCCACAGCTTCGGATATTCACAGATTCATTTTCCCTTATTTAAATATTTTAGCACTCTCTTAGAGCTCCTAACATAAAGTATGTGCTATTGCGCGAACGCGTTGTATTATTCTAACTAATGAGTTATTATGCAAACTCATCGCGGTGCAAAGCAGAAATTGCTTATGCCCCAAGCCCATTCTGTGAATTAGCTTTTGCTGTGGTGTGTATTGTGTAAGCCGTGCGCGACACACACACATACACACACTCGACTTACTTTCTTCCTGAGTAGTGTGGTTGCGTTTAAAGGTGTGTGTTGTGTGCGTGTTAAGCATGGTGTAAAATAAATTGGGCGTTACGGTGGTGTAATGGTACGTTTGAGGCTCAGTTAAAGTATTTTTGTGAGATTGCATGTTCTCTTCATGCTTGCGTGGGTTTCCTCTGGGTTTCCGGTTTCCTTCCACAGGCCCAAATTTGCTTTCAGGAAAATTATAGTGTGGAAAAATGCCCGGAGGTTTGAGCAAGTGTGTGACAATGTGTATCGTTTTGTGATTGGGGTGGGTCCAGCTCCTCGTGACCCAGAAATGGAAAAGCAGATTTGAAAATGGATATAAAATCTAAAATGGCTTTATTTTACAGTTCATGTCACACCAGCCTTTCGACTGGTTATAAACTTCCTCTGCAGACATTCACACATTCAGAATAAAAGAACATGCAAAACCAGCAGCTCTCGCCCTGATGGACGTGCTCAAGTCACGGCATGACAAGATGATCAAAGCAGCTGAATTATGAAATGGCATTTACCCACTGATCTCAGAGATATGGCCTCAAATTTCCCTTTTTTATCTTTGAGTGTTTCATGCATTACATAAATATGAGCCATCAAGGCCCCATTATATCAGCCTTATTAATTTTCCACCGACACTTTCTTATCTTAAATGTGTCTGATGCGTTAGATATCCATTTCAAAGGAAGCCTTGTCTATCAGCAGATACGGAGATATTTTTTCCCAGCTTTTGCCATGTTTTTGCATTTGCATTTGATTTTCCATATGCAAAATCTTTGAGTTTGATTGTCCTCCACAGTGTTTTGAATAAAACTAGATTCCGTCGGCGCACTGGCTAGATAACGCACATCATTTGTGCAAAGTAGTTTTCAAAGTCAATTTTTTTTTTATGGAAACCGGATTTTCCAAAGTTCCCCATTACGGCCTCCGTCTAACAGAGCGTTATTGTTCCAACATTCCCGAATGATAGTTAACATCCCCTTATCTGCTTTCCCTATTTGCAACCTGTGCTTTCCTTGAATCCATGCAAATCTGCAGCAGGTGCCAGCGCCGCCTCATTTGCACAATATGGCGTATGTGGCGTGTAAGAGTGTAACTCTCTTTTAGCCGCACCACACACTAATGCAAATCCCGGGTCTGCGCACAGATTTGCCTGCCCACATTTACCTATGTTTGAAAAGTAATGCATGTGGGTTTGCAATAATAGCCGTGAGGGAAGATTTACGATGCTTGCGGAAAAGCGGAACTCCATCTCATCGGTTGGAAGCGGACCAATCAGAGAACAAGCCCTCCCTTTGGTTAATCTAGCCATCGGTTAGGCAGTTAGGCCTACAACCCACCCTCATTTGTTAATAAAAGATTGCGTCTTCACGTCAGAAGGACTTCACGCACTCTCTCTCCAACACACACACACACACACTTGAATCTGTAAATATGCATGTAAACACACACTCGCCACCCCCACCACCCCTTCCACTCTCATTCGCTCCCCATCATTACCCACAGCATTCAGTGTACCATGTTCAGCCAGTTTGGAAGTGAAAGAGCTGTAGCATTTCTGAGACAGCATGGAGCACTGCCCAGCAGCCATTACGAGTACTGATAATGGCTCCAAAGAAAGGGTCACTGTGGGACTCCTCCCTCCGCTGAATGGGTCCAGGGAGGCTTGGCGTCAGGGCGGAGGATTTCAGTGGGCTGCCCGTGGGGGTTTGAGTAGCCCGGGTGGCAGTTTGGAGCAAAGTCTGTGAATCGAGTCACAAAGGCTCAGCAGGGGCCGTGCCATTAATGGGAGTATGATGGGATGGGTACTGAATCAGTGCAAAGCAGAAGAAGAGACGGCAGGGGGTGGAAGGGGGCGGCGGTGTGCGCTTGTTGACTGCCCGGTTACTGGAAAAACCCGGGCGGGAATTTGATATCAACACAAAGTCGGATCTGTAGGCACAAAAGGTGGTGGAATAACTTGTGTAGTGCCTGTAACTGATGCATCTCACTGAAAGCCAGAAGCAAAGCTCCATCTTAGCCATTATCCCAACACTGGCAAAACCTTTCAGAGATGTGATCCCGTTGCGCCAATCTGCTTGGATTGTTTTTTTTTTCTGGGATGAAAGTGCCATTCCAAATGGTTCTCAGAATGATGATCTGTAAACAAGTGCATTCAGAGAGAAGTTTGGTGACAACAGCATGGAGAATTCATCTTTTGTCCGAGCTCTCTTTATAGCCCCAGTCCAAAATGTAGTCAGGTTTATTAGCATAACAAGTGTTCTTATGTTGCTAAGCTTTTAGAGACAGCGAAACGGAGCCATTTTATGTAAAAGCCTCTCCACTCGTCTATCACCGTCCATTGGTGGCGTCACTAAATTATTGCCTATAACTGGGGCAGTAGTTCAGCGTGAATGGCTCTGCTGGTGAATGCCCTCTTCCTTGTTTTTCTAGCAACGTGGCATACTGCACTTAACCTTCTCCGCTTGAGTGGAGGACAAAGGAGACACTCTTCAAACACAAACCCTCCAGCGGAACAGGAGGAAGAGGCCGTTTAAGCTTTAATTGTTCCAACAATGGAAATTTCTGTGAGTGTGGGGTGTGTTGTGAGTGCCTTTGCATCTGACACTCTGAATCTCATCATGCTCCGGTGTGAAATGGATACGAGGACACATGGGGTGATTCTTTTTACCACCTGCTCGTTCTCGCCAAACTTTCTATTGGTTCTAGTCGTTTTGTTTCCATTTATGGCCTTGATTGGCGTTACACAACCCCCCGCTTAAGTACACTTATTGAACCTGAGAGGTTAGCGCATACTTATCTGAGAGGTACGTACCTAAGATTGACCACGCCCACACATCAAAGAAACCAACCACAAGCGTCTCAATGAGTTGCATTGTTGCAAAAATTGTCATACGATTGTTTTTTTTTTTTTTTTTAGATTAAATTAGATTCAACTTTATTGTCATTGTGCAAAGTACGTGTACAGAGACAATGAATTGCAATTAGCATCTAACAAGAAGTTTGATGGCATGATGATTTGTCTTTTGTCTACTTCAGGAGAACCTTTAAGCCGCACTTTCAACCTCCTCTCTCACTTGCTTCCGGACTCTCTCACACTTCCAGACTTCTCTTACATGCATCTGAACCCTCTCAAGTGGACTTCCATACTCCTCTTATCAACTTTCAAACTCCCTTGCACACGTTTGATCACTAGCTGATCAATATTGTCCACTTCTGTGCACTCTACAACGCCATAAACGTTATCATGACATGTTTATCTGATACATCCTAAATCCAGATTTTAAGTGCAAATTTATCATACTTATCCGGGATAAGTAAACTTAAACCAGTGCGCACTTAAGTGGAAGGCTACTGTATGTGGAATGTCCAGAATGCTAGTTTCATGCCTAGACTGGGAAAAAAACATGCTTTTTCCAGGCAAACTCAATCAAAACAAGAATTTCAAAACATTTTTGTATTGAATCAGTGGAATCAGATAAATGATAATAAAAAAAGACATACGCCCACCACACAGCCATTTTGTTGCTGCTTTCCATCACGGCCACACTCCCGTCTTTAGCCGCAACATATACACTCAATTTAAATCTGTTTAGATGTTCCAAAGTCTACTGAAAAAAAATGACTGGAAAACACCCTTAATGTCTTTAAAAAGAGCCTTAAATCACTCTCACACACCAAGCGTGAATGTGAGCTTGGGCCTGGAGCCACTGGCCATCAGCCAAGTCAGTTTGGCAGTCACCGGAATATCTCCTAGCAGCATCTGTAACAGATGATGTGATGCTGACAGAGAGTTGAGACGGGAATTACGCGTTTTATAACTGGACACAAACTGTGTGTGGGTCAAATAAACCAATTTTCTAATGTCAAATAGCAAATTTGGCAAATAAATAAAATACCAGCAAGAAAAATCACTGGCCTACCAGTTCAAATTTTAATTTGTTTTTTTGCCTCTAGAGAAAAATGTAATATCGAGAGAACGGTATCATGAGGCTACTGTTTGTTAAGCATCCCACTTCAGATCTTGGGTCATAATTTCAACGGCTAATGACTAAAATAGCTCTCCCAAAACCCTTCTTCAGTCTATTCCCCTTGTATTTATGGCAATAGCGTCGAAGTATTAAAAGTTTTACGCTATTTACCCGAGTGGCTGTCCTTCTATGCATCATGTACACTTATCTGCAAATTACCGGTCTGATCGATAACCAGTAAGCGTACAGGCGGATCAATATATGTGCAGGCAGGGAACGAGGGGGCTGAGGTCTAATGACGAGCTATTGATTTTTAAATAACCGCTCGAGTTTCAGAGACACTGATTACTGTGGGTCTCTGAATCCCAGACCTACCACCTCAGCCAAGGCTATTAAATCGGGAGCAGCTGCCATCAGAAAGCAATGCTTAGAGTCATTGCACATACAGATGATATGAGGACTTTTAAATGCACCGTTGGGAAGGCGGCATTGAGATGCACCTCACTACATCAGAGATCCCAATAAAAGAAGAGTAAGGAAGGAGAACGGGTCAAAAGGTATTGGAGAGAAGGTCAACATCATGGCTGGGTTGCTTCTTGAAGATAGAATTAGTCCCCACGCTCATATAGTCTTTCTCGGATGAAAGACTTGACAGAATTGTAAAAAAAAAACCCACCCTATATTTACATAAAATGTATAGAGTATATATTATTGTTTAAACATTTTTAACGTATATGTATATGTGTGTGTGTGTGAGTTGTGTGTAAATAAATCTAAATAAATCTCTATAAATATAAGTAACGTATAAATGAAATATTTAAATAAAAAGATATGTTATGCATGTATAAAAAGAAATAAGTGTTTAAATATACATAATCACTATGCAACAATCAAGTAACACTTAATTTTAATACGTCGTCCAGAAACATTTATATGTATTCTGTTGCTAATTTTCTTGAAACTTTTGTATCAATAATTTAACACATCTCACTGCGAAACCTTCAAATTAACCATTTGCTTACCAGTTATTCCCATGCTATTTTATGTGCTACAGTCATTTATAGTTCAAAGTGACTTTTCATTTGAAAAGCATTCAATTTATCTTTACACCTGTAATCACTATTATCTGTTGTTAAGCTGGAGCTGAATAGTCTAATATTTACAGCAAAGCTATCCTGATCAGTGCGGTTATCCCTCTAAAGAGCTTATGACATGGGCCAAGTGCCCTTTGCTTGACCCCACTGGGCCAGATGCCACAACTGTCGACATGGAGAGGTTTTGTCAGCTGTGGGTTCTTAGTGGCTGCCGAGCTTTGGGAATGAGAAATAGCATTATGATGCAGTAATGCAAATCGTGCTCTTTTGGCTACAGGTCTGATTTGTCTAGACAGAATAGCTGATCACTGCCTGAATTTCTAAGTGAACGACTGACAAGACCAACAAACAAATATCAATTTTAGTGACACGATGCACTAATTGAGAAAATCTGAGATGGAGGATGTCCTGAGTCTCAACACAAGGAGTGGAATTTTAAAATTATTTGTGGTGAGAATCATTTTTTGACAAATAGTAAAATAGAGAAAATGTCAAAAATAACTTGTAGCGTTATTTAGCATAGGTAAAACAGAAACACTTATCTGCAAGTATTAGAATACAAGTAGGAGTTATTATAACTGTCAAATAAACATGTTTGGTGCACCACAACTAATAAGTTATAGCTTTTTGTATAATATTATATAATATTATTTAATATAATATACAAGTGTTTTGTCTTCATTGTATATCAGTGATAAAACTTCACTGCATGTTCAAATATTCAACAATGCTTTTCAGTTTTATTTGCGATACAAAGACAACCAATTAGAGTAAAGGCTCTGATTTACTGAGCCCCACCCCTAAAGCTCTGATTTACTGAGCCCCACCCCTAAAGGCTCTGATTTACTGAGCCCCACCCCTAAAGGCTCTGATTTACTGAGCCCCACCCCTAAAGGCTCTGATTTACTGAGCCCCACCCCTAAAGGCTCTGATTTACTGAGCCCCACCCCTAAAGGCTCTGATTTACTGAGCCCCACCCCTAAAGGCTCTGATTTACTGAGCCCCACCCCTAAAGGCTCTGATTTACTGAGCCCCACCCCTAAAGGCTCTGATTTACTGAGCCCCACCCCTAAAGGCTCTGATTTACTGAGCCCCACCCCTAAAGGCTCTGATTTACTGAGCCCCACCCCTAAAGGCTCTGATTTACTGAGCCCCACCCCTAAAGGCTCTGATTTACTGAGCCCCACCCCTAAAGGCTCTGATTTACTGAGCCCCACCCCTAAAGGCTCTGATTTACTGAGCCCCACCCCTAAAGGCTCTGATTTACTGAGCCCCACCCCTAAAGGCTCTGATTTACTGAGCCCCACCCCTAAAGGCTCTGATTTACTGAGCCCCACCCCTAAAGGCTCTGATTTACTGAGCCCCACCCCTAAAGGCTCTGATTTACTGAGCCCCACCCCTAAAGGCTCTGATTTACTGAGCCCCACCCCTAAAGGCTCTGATTTACTGAGCCCCACCCCTAAAGGCTGTGATTTGCTGAGCCCCACCCCTAAAAGCTGTGATTTGATCATCCCCACCCCTAAAGGCTGTGATTTATTGAGGCCCCCCCTTATAAGCTCAGATTTCAATGATTATTAATGTGAGTCAGAAAAGCGTGTTCTTCTTAATTGACATTTATCTAGAATCATTAAAGACTGAAACACTATATTTAATAGTGGCATAACATATTCCATTTTTTTTTTAAATGTGTAGATGTTACTGAACTGAATTACCAATTAAAATTTTAAAATGAGCGTTGACAAAAGAGGAATTCCACATTCATCATTTTTTCTTGTAAATGGCAAGACGAAAATCTGATTTTACTCAATTCCTTTCAGAAAACGAAATTTCTCATAATCTCTCATAATCATCAGTGAAGAATGTCCTCATTAAACGCAATAACAGTACACACTCTAATGTACTGTATTGAATACATTTCAAACAGGATATTTCCCTAACAATACCACTGTATAAACTCAATTTATACTTGTGAACCAAAATGTTCACAAAACAATGTTTTTAAGTGTTCTTTACATATACGTATAATGATATAGCCATTTAGCTGCTAATCAGCGTTTACCATTTCTCACATACACACATATATAGTGCATTAATAACTGTCAAAAATCTAAGAGAATATGTATGTGTATACACACACTGGTGTATATACCATACACATGTACATATATGTGTTGGAGTTAAGGTCCATCTGGTTTCCATAAATACTCTCTGAATGGACAAAAAGCGGCAAGAAATATGCAAAGTAGCGAGCGAGCGCTAATGAGCTGGAGAGAGCGAATCAGAATGGAGTAGTGAACGAGAGTGACAGAAAGAGACTGAGAGATAGCGAGCGGCGGTACTCGAGAGAGCGAGTGCGAGTATACAAGGTCTGATGTTAAGTGTTTTATTATGACAGAATGACTATTGCAGCAGTCAAGTGGTGCTGCTGTCAGCCAACAGCTTCCATTAGAATAAGCACAGGAGCTCTTCAGCCAGACGCTAGCGCATTTTAATCCCACATCCCTCATTACCGAGCCAGCTAGGTCAACTCTCAAAGCACACTAGTCGAAATAAACTCCTCATTCACAGCCTCCCTCCGTCTCTCCCTGTGCCACTTTATAAAATGGTGGGTAATGAGTTTTTCTTGTGTGGTTGCTGTATTACGTGCTGTGTAATGGAAGTGAATTGCATTATCTAGCAGAACATTGCTTGATTTTTCAGACATGTACTATTCTGAAGGATTGAGCTTTCTTAGATTTTGTGCTTGTTATCTCTCTCTCTCTCGCGCTCTTTCATTCTTGGCTCCACTATAGCAGCATCCATCAAGTCAGTCCTTTATTGCAGCACTAAAATGTAATCCTTCAGCTGGAGTGTGCACAGAGAGCTAGTCTCTCAAAAGCAGTGCAATTGAGTGAGACACAGAATTGGAAATTGCATATTGCCTGAGAGGACTGAGGTGAAAGAGCAGAGAGGAAGGAACCAAGGCTACGCCGTGCATGTGAGAGAGGCTGAAGCAAAACACCCAGCTTATTTCCCATTGTTTGGAGGCATCTAGTGAAGATGCATGATAGTTTTAACAATCCGTGGCCTAATTTTCTCCATTGTTTTCCAGTGGTGCCTACTGCATTGACTTTATACTTATGTTGTATTAATTTATCTGATCTAATTTAGTTTAGTCATTTGTTATTATTACAGTGCTTTAGTTGGTACAATTTGGATTTTAAGAATATTGATGCTAGATATTTTAGGATATTCTAGGCAGACACAAAAACAACTATCCATCCATCCCTCCATCCATCCATCCTTCTTTCTCCATCCATCCATCTATCCATCCTTTTGGTGGATAGAGAGAGATCCATCCATCAATCCTTCTTTCTCCATCTATCCATCCATCCATCCATGCATCAATTCATCTGCCCATCTACCTACCAACCCATCCATCCATCCATCTATCCTTCTCTCTCTCTCTCCATCCATCCATCCATCCATCTCTCTCTCCTAAAACTGTATAATATGTAGTTTTACAGTACACACACCCTAGTTCACTGTCTTTGAATGTTTTAATGACACTTGCTTCTAACTGGTAGGATTTCATTCATCACATGCTATGATACTGATACAAAATGCAAAAAAAAAAATTCTAATTTGGTCATTCTGGTTACGTGCACATTTACTCTTTGCAAAGTAGAATAAAAGAATAACAACCAATTCAATTGCTCATTCAATCTGTATCTCCATCGCAATTCCATTGTTCCCTCTGGCTCCAGGCCAATTTACCCTGGTCAGTACCACCGAGTCTATGCGGCTGCCTGGCGACCAGTCCAGTTTCTAAGGAAACGGTTGTCATGGCAGTGATTATGGTCTGGAGAAAGCCTACATTGCTCTAATGAGACCATTTACCATCCCCTCTCAGTTGAGACGGAGGGGCTGTTTCAGGCCTAATTTGGCAAATGTAATGGTTTTTTTTTCCCTGCGAGGCTGTCATAATGCTGTGCACACTGCTACCACAATGATGAGCCGGAGAGAGCCTTATTAGTAATAGCAGCAGCAGTGCTACGGCACAGAAGTGGATATGTATGGAAATTGTTAATACAACTTTTTCGACAGTGAAGTCAGGGGTCTTGCCTCATCGGGTGGCGACGTCTCACTCATCACGGGCGCCATTAGCGGCACGGAGAACAAAAATGACCCGTGCGCAGCTGAGACCCGAAGTGCCTCAATCAATGATCACGGGGGGCTGTTAATCAATGATCCTGCTTGAAAAGGGGACGGCCTTCGCCAAAGCTGAGAGAGACGAATGGAAGAGAGGGGTGTGGTCGAGGGAGTGATTGAGAGCGGGATTGGTAGGAATGTCGGAAAAAAGGAGACGGATGTGGAGGGGTGTGTTTGGGAGAGGGGGCATAGCTGAGGGCAGATGTATTTATCTGGGTAATGATAGTCATCTGGCGCTCTGCGGCCAAGCTCTGCATGCTGGTGACAGTGATGTAGAGCACTGTGTGTGTGTGTGTGTGTGTGAGAGAGAGAGAGAGAGACGTCCCCATGGTGCTCATTAAGCTGCCAACGACCGAATGCAGCCCCCACCACACTCCCCCTGCCCCAGGCCTCTAAAGTGCCGTTTATTAATTCATAAAAACACATTGCACAAGTGACTGAGTCTGATGAGCACTAGAGCAGCAAAAACAGGAGTCGAGGGTGGAGGGTGATGGGGGTGGTTGGGAGAGCTGTGCACGATAGATTGTTCCCACCTCCCCCTCTCTACATCGCTGGCAAACTGGCCTTGGGAGAAAAAAAAAAGAGGCCGCAGACACAGATGTGTTGTGAAACTTTTATAGCCGCTGCTGCAGCTTCCCTCCGGCTGACAGTCGAAGGACAGCCAACACGAACGCTGCTGGCTTTCGTTCTGTCTAGTTATTGTCCTCCCGTTCCTTTACTTTCTCCTGACACTTTATTGGTTCACAGATTAGGTATCGTTCACTTGTCACTACTCGCAGAGCGTCTGAGATTCAGTGCGCTTTCCAGGCAAGTTGGTGGTTGTGTGGTTATTCTTATCAAGACTTGACAGACGTGTCTCTGAAGATCTGTGTGTGTGTGTGTGTGTGTGTTGAGAAGAGGGGTGGGGGTCAGGTTGTTTATTTGCCCGCTCACCTATGTCTGTCTCTCTCTGCTCGTCCCTTCATCTCTATTTCCCCCCTCGAGAAGCTGATAGGAGCAAGGCCCTGGTATGGATTGCTGTGATTGAATTAAATACATTAGCTCCAGGCCAAAGGGATGAATCCTCATGTGGGAGCCAGGGTGAGCGAGGAGAAAATGTGTTTAGCTGCAGGACTCCTGAAAAACCAAGGCTAATGGATCAGAGAAATCATAGAAGGCCGATGGGGGAGCAAATAGCCTTATATTAAACACCATTACAGGCTGCCCGGCAGAAGATGCGATCCATAGGGTTAAAGCCGAGCTAGAAAAAGCCAAAGAGTGGGTAAGTAAATATAGGAGAGGAAAGTGTATTTGCTTTTTAGATTGCTTTCGGTTGCCGCGTAAAAAAAAATTGCTAAGTATTACATGCTAAAAAGGTCAAGTGCTTGATGTTATGGATTTTTTTCCCCCAAGTGTATGATCTGATATAATTGATCTCATTTGCTGTACATCTGGATTTTGTAGTTGCTGTTTTTCTCAAAAAGGCCTTCAAAATGTTCTCTTTGACTTGGAAATATAAGATAATGGGAAAATTGTTAGATTATAGTATTTCAAAAATGTTCATATTTCAATATTATGGAAATTAATATTGCGAAGGTCTCCTATTATATGCAAAATAAAAGTCAAGTGCTTTATGTGAATGACTTTATTGTCTATAGATTATGTCAATTTTATAAACCGAAATCTAAAATTTTGGAATTTTGTCTGGTATAATACCGTATTTTTGGGGTTATAAGGTGCACTTAAAATCCTAAAAAAAAAAAAACTTTGTACTTTAAAGTTAAACAAGCTTAGGCAGTAAACGTTTATTGGTAGTGTGCCTATAAAAAAAAACATGGTAGTCCTTTCCCCAATCTTTCTTCAAAATGTTTTCATCAACTTATTAGCTAATAGTAAATTATAAGTCTAACATAAAATTGTTTGTGCGATTATTTGTGAAGGAATTGGCCCTTCACGCATGTGTAGGAGTGATAATGGTCTTGTTAGCATGACTAGCCAAGCATTAAAAATGGAGGCCGGTAGCATCCAAAGATAATTGGACATGGACTCATGGTGTGTTACTGTTGTTACTAATGTTTGTCTACGGTTAGAATATTACTCATAAATATATTTTAATTGCTTGATTTGTCAAGATAATCATTTATTGAATGCATCTCATATTTAGTCGGGTCTGTATAGGAATTATTATACGTTATTTTAGTTTTTTGCCATCGTTCGACTCCAGGGTGCCTGTTAAATGAATCAGTGAACGTTGGCGACAAAGAAGGAGAGGAAGGGCGAAGAGGAAGGGTTTGGGTGAAATGTGGGTGGCTGGCAACAATAAACAGTTTATGTTCTGCCACCTTTTTTCTCTCTCTCATTAGCAGTTTTCACACATTGGCTGTGAGATAGCAATCAAAGCAGCTCGGCATTTTGAAAATGAAATGTTCACTGATGCTTGCACACACACACACACACACGCACACCCCAATACATACTAAAACAGCGGCAGAAAACTCTGGGTGTGAGAGTTGGTGGGTACGTCCCTTTGTGTGCAAAATGATAGTGACAGGGTCAGCACTGGTCGTGACCTCCTGTCGGCAGGTCGCGCCGCGCGGCAGACTGAGTGACATCTGTGAGGTCATCACTGCCGAAATAACAGACGTAAGGGCTTAAGAGGTCAAGTCAGTCTGCCGGCCCTCGTGGGACTGTTCTGAAAAGACAGAAAGCAGCAGCGTGTGTGTACGGTTGAGCGCCCCCTGCTGGACACTTCAGTCTGATCTTCTGGTAGCATTCAGGAAACATCTTTCTAGTCACTTTACTGATCAGGATGTTTTGTTTCTGAGTGCTGAACTTTAAAGTAAAGTGAGTGAGATTGTCAATATGGCGAATCATATCAAAATTGGTGCTCTGCTTTTAACCCATTCAAGTAATGGTCTTA
>SOMO01000091.1:487900-501199 GCA_028128575.1 Paedocypris carbunculus
ATTTCATTTCTATATTAATAATGTTTAATTTAAAGACTCAACTCACGGTTTATATACTGTAGATATTGGCGAACCATACGTGAAAAAAATATACCCAGCCAGAGCCATTCCAAACGCAACCCCTAGATGGCAGCAGAATCCAATTTAAAAGAATTTATCGTTTGTCACCGTCAGTACATTTCAGATACTCTCGCAACATGAGATGATGCGGTTAATAATACATTACACTGGCATCAAATTCCAATTTTATATACATTTTATATGTTTGGTTAAGTATAGTTGTTGACCAGGAACTTTTTGTGGAGATTGTATGTTCTGTGGGTTTTGCTCCCCCTTATCAAAAAACACGCAAACAGGAGAACATGGGTATCGAAACTGGCTTCATCAATATCACACTCTCCAATTTAATTATTTTATGCTAAAACGAATCCAGACAGAATCCGATTAGGTTATTAACCGATTAAGGTGCTTCTGAATTGTAAACCAGCATCAATGGATCATTCATCTTTCTATAAAGGTCTCAATATTTCAAATGAACTCTACAGATAGATGCTATGCATTCTCCACAGATTCACTCATCCATGAACTTTCCCCTAATTGAAATTCTTATAGCAGAATTCATCACCTCAGCTCTTGTTCTCCATCCAGCTCAAGCGCATTCTTTTCATCAGCTTCATTAATTGTGCATGTGTTGATGTGCATCATCTGGAGGGCAGATGCGACAATAAACGTGGCTGTAAACAAGGCTATGGATAAGTTGCCTCGAATCCTGCACAATGAACCGACACATGCCAGAAAAAGGCCAGACATGGAGCTCGGAGCAGTGAACGCCCGGGCACGGTCCATCTGACCCGCAGTACAGCAGGAGATGCCAATACGTCAACCTATCCATCCGTCTCTCGCTCGAGGTGCAGCATCCATATCTAATTCTGTTCGGAGTAACACGACCCAAGGAGGAAAACATCAAAATGAGTACAGCTGAACTATTTGCTCAGAAATGTGAGATGACAAGAATGTGCCTGTGACCAAACGAGGAAAAGGCTCCAAGAGAAAGTGGCGTCAAACCGCTTTGGACGAAAAGTTTGATCATAGTCTTTATAACAGACTCGGGCCTACAATGGGCCACAAACACGCATTAGCCGGGTAAAACATGCGATAATCTGATCAGACAGTCATTAAAATATGAGCTTTTTCCACCCACGGCATCCCAGCGCATGAGCTCCGCTAATTCCAGCTAAAAGCCTCGGCTACCGAGCGAGTCGGAGAACGAACAGAAGAAAATGACGCGGGTTAGAATGTGCCAGAACAGGCCGCGGAGCAAAGCCAGTAATCAGACGTGTGTGGCAGAGATAGAGAGAACGTGGCAGGGATTACAGTAAACGAAGAGCCTCCAGATTAACCCTTCCTCACGGTGGTTCACATTCATTTATGAGCGAATAAACGCCGGATAATTCACACGGACAAGGAGGTATAAAAAGAAATGCTTTTATTTGACTTTAGAAAAGCAATTGAAAGCACAAAGACTTCAATAAACATTTGTCCTGCATTAAAAAAAAAAAAAAAGATCGTAAACGCACATTGTGCTTCCTCCGCAAAGTACGACCTCTGTGTGCAGTCGCTGCCATCCAGTTCCACCGTTTATTGCATACACGTGAAACGCCTCGCGCCATTTTACAACTTCTGAGTGGAAAAGAACGAGAAAAAGAAGCGCGACAGGATTTCTAAACCACAGAAGCTTTCTGAGAAAAGCCTTGCACGGTTTCCCAAAGTCGAATAAATTAACAAAATCAAACTTGTTGAAGTCGCGTTTCCTCTGGCAGACATGCTGTTGTAGGTCTTTCCCTTTATAAATATGGAGTTGCACACATTCCCATTTATAATATTCATAATACTTCCTCCTTACTACAGCAAACCAAACCACGTTCTGAAAAATTTGCAGCTAAAACCTTCCGGTTGTTTTAGTTATTAAAGGAAAAAACAACTAATTATTCGTGTTTCTACCACATTACAAAACAAAGCAAACAGAAAGTTATTTAAAAACACTTTGGTGTGAATAAAATATGGTTGTCTGTCTCACGTCAGCTTCCCTTTAAACGTCCTTTTATCCGCCTAACAAGTGAAACATATGAGATGTGCATAGTAATTGAGATCAGTGTCGGTGAGAGCAATAGCAACCTGGTTTTCAGAGCAAAACGCTCAACTAAACAACCGCTTGGGATAAAGTTTTCTGAATGCCATCGGTGCCAAACAAACCAGAGGCTTTAATGTCACGTTTGGAAATGTCACATCCATCACCGTCGGCTTGCCATTTATCTCTAGACCAAAGCGAAAGCCAGAGGTCCAGACTGGAACGTGAACATCTGTTTGGGAGGCGAGCGGCGGGTTGCCAGATAATGGGATAATATGTCTGCGTCTTGCAGCTGTGGCTAGGTCAGATTAAGACAGAAACGTTCCACCAGAAGAAGGTTTCACAGCTGAGGTCAAGTGGCTGAGACTTTTCCGGAAGAGACGCGGGCAAAGCTCACGCTGCGTTTTAACATTTTCCTCAGGGGGAGAAAAGCATCAGGTTCTACACCTTATGTGAGATTTTATATTAGTAAATGATCACAGAGAACTTTTCATTTTGAATTCATTCTTTCACTGTGAAACATTCTCAATCCTTCGCCAGCAGCAATCGTGCCACAAGAAATGGAGGTATTAGCGTCCGGAAAAGATATATAACGAAACTCGAACGGTTTCCTGAAATAATTGAAAATGACATGGAAACGAACACAGCTGCAATCACCTTGCAATCAGCAAACAAACGCTGAAAATCCCACTCCATTTTCTGATTGCCATCAAGACGTGGGAGACGCTTCCTCTCCATCACATGACTCGATGAAGACGCCCCACACACAAACGCATTCGCTCCAGTAAAGTGCATGACCAGCCTACAACTGAGGTTCAACGTTCCCATTACAAACAGGAAGTTCCTAATCCAGCACGTGTCACTTCTCAAGAACTCCAGATCTGCGTTTTAGCTTAAGTGCACTATGGGAAAGGTGTGAGCCTAACCGCTGCTCTGTGGGTCCAGCACGGCACAAGGATGGTGACATGCAGACCGAACGCTGTGAATCAGTGAACGTGACAAACACGGGAATACTGCTCTCGGAGATACAAATAAATCATGCTACACTTCAAGACGTCTTCTGCACTTCTCCATAGCTTATACGCATTGGTTTACTGCTCATTAGCCGTGAACAACGATTGCCGTTTTCTTTTCCGCAGCTTCACTGGAATGGTTTTGTTCGTCGGAACGTTTCTAGACCCGCTTTGGGAAAGACAGCAATTTCGCAATTCTCACACACATCAGACACTCAAGGCTTGGAGAATTCAACGGCCAAACTTTGTAACGGACACAGAATAACTGCAATGAGTCTCAAAACGAAAAAAAACCAGAATCCATAGGCTACCCAAAGCTGTTCTTCTCACGAGATACAGCAACAGACTGTGGCCAGCAGCCGTGCCCTCGGATCTCGTAGTGGCAGTCGTGGTTGAAGGCTCTTGAAGGCCTGGTGTGCTCCGCTCTAGTTGTGCTTGGCCCTTCCACCCTTCAGGTAGCTTTTCCAGCGCTTGATAAAGTCCCTGAAGATGGGCGAGTTGTCAATAGAGCCCAGCAGCTGGAGCTGGTTGATGTGCGTTGTGTGGTAGTCCCAGCGAGCCAGGTTGGGCGAGGTGCCCAAAATAAAGTGACGCAGATCATAAATGGTGCCCGATCCGGTATCATACAAGGGAAGCATGACTTTCAGAGATTCCATCCCCCTGCTGTACAGCTGACCCGCGTCCCGGCCGAGTTTATCACCCGCCGTCTGCGCTACATCATACAGGCCTATGAGGGAATAGATAAACCCGTTGAGAACAAAGGAGCTGGGGATTGTGGGATACTCCTCATACCAGTCGTATTTGTTCATAAACACGGCTTTGACGCCATGCTGCTCTGAAGAGAGTTTGAAAGGCCCTGTGGCTCGGAGAGCAGACTTAAGGTAAACGTCACTTTTGGTCATTAGATAGGCACGTACGAGAGTGGACATGGCCTGACCCTGTGCCATAGCCGAGTACCAGCCTGGCTCCAGTGCGTGGAAACCCTCTCCGAGTTTACGAGTCACCATTATAGGCCAACCTCCACGCTCGTCCTGGTTGCGCACCAACCAGTCGCTGGCAGCAAAGAACGCCGCCATGTGTGCCGTGGTTGAGATTGTGATGTTGTCGATGGCTCCGTGGCCATGAAGCACTAGTTTCACCACACGCCGCGGCATGATCTTGGTGGCTTTGACTGCTTTAGTGTTGGAAAGACCGATGCCTTTGCGAAGGTCAGTCAGAAGGTCACGGGTGACTGTGGTCCATGTTGTCCGAGGCCCAATCCCGTAGGTGATGTCACGGTCTTTGAATGAAATGAGGTGGCTGGTGGTGATGTAGTGGATGACAAACGGTGGGCCTTTCTCAGTGGTCTCCAAGATAACGGAGACGCTACCATTAGAAGTGAACTTCAAGTCAAAGGAGACGATGAAGTCCTTAGTGTTGCCCAGAGGGAGTGAGACTCCTTCGGAAATGTCTAAAAAGAAAAAACAATTTTAGTACCCAATTTCAAGCCTTAATAGGTTTAGTCTTTGCGAAACACTCTTGACATTTAAGAGTATTTAATTGTTGGGTTTTAATGAGCATCAACAAGCACGGCACAATATGGTCTTAATTAACCAAGCGGAAGATTTTTTTTTTTAACGCACATTTTTCATCTCGTACGGCTAATGTTTCTGCGGATCTGCTATAAAGAGGAAATGTCACAAGCTGAGCCATGGAGTCAAGAGTTAAACAGGAAGGACAGGTCCAATTAATAAAAAAGAAAAGCTCTCTTTCACAATATCATTCAGCACTGTGCAAATGTGAGAACTTGGCTGAGAGTGAGAGGTCAGAAGAGTTCACTGCATTTCAATCTGTTCACAAAAACATTCAAAACCTCATTTGTCATTGTTAGTGGCTCTACTGTATGTATGACGAGGTTTTGTGGAATAAAAGGTTGACGGACTGAAACATCACTTTCTCAGAAAAAAAACAGAATTAGTAGAACTAGAAATGGCATAAAAAATGAAGCAGTGAGGTACAAAGGATGCAGCAAAGGACAGTTTGGCTTCTCTCTTGCTATTTAATGCACTCATAAATCCATTACTTTAGGCAACACTAAGACTAAGTGGATTTGTACAGCGCTGCTCTGATTACCCTGCATCAATACAAGCGATGCGGAGGACATGCATATAGATGACGGCCCGACTGGTGTCTTGGACACAGCCTCGCCCTAGCTCGCCCAGTTCTAATCAATGGGTGATGACACCAATTATTGCCCGCCGACAAACCGGCACTGCTAATTCTGAAGTCTATTGATTAGTTTGTTGCTAATCAGCATAGTGTCAAAAGCATTATAAACGGTTCCTTATTCAGAGGCATTTGCACAAATAGTTGGGAGTTAAGCTTATTGCTAAACTAAAAATAACCCAAGATTAACACATTGCTAGAGAGTAAATAGTTTATTGTATCTAACAGTAGAACAAAATAATACTGTTGTGTATTTTAAGCAATTTAGTGAAACAAAAAAAAAGTTTGGTTATCTTAAGTGAAGCCATTTAATTTAAATCTGTCATTTGTAGGACAAGTGAAATACCAATGAAATTTTTCCCTTCTATCACGTTCTAAATAAAACGTGGTAAGAGGGGAAAAAAAAAAGACAAGTAACTTAAGTCAAACCATTGATTTCAATTTTATTCTAAAAGTAATTTTTAGGGTGAATGAAAAAACAGTTTAAGTTAAAAAGTTCAAAGAAAAAGTCGTAATACAGAAAAAAGGTAGTAAGGTTCCAGCTGAAAGAGAAAATAAATCCACAAAGAACTGGTTGGGTACCTGAAGAGCTGAACTGCCGCACAGATGTGGCTCTGCTCTTGTCATAGACTCTGGTGAGCGAGCAGCCCTTAGGAATGATCCAGGGACTGGACCTGCTGTCCTTCTCCTCCGCCGTGTCATAGACCTCCATGTGGGGCGGCCGCTCCGTCAAGTTCTTACTGTAATGACTCAGGCCATACTGAGCTATTTGTATGGCGTAGAAATACCCCTGAGGACCCCATTGGGTGGACAACGGTACGCCTGAAAGAAAAAAGAAAGTGTCGGGTTTAGAAGGTTTTGACTAAAATGAGATGGCCACTATTTGCCGTGGTCGTGGATTGTCTTTGTGCGTGTTAACATTAACATTAGATTCTTAAAGGCGAAGATAAAAATCTCCCCAGAGGTTAAATAAAGAGTTAAATAGCTAGAGGTTTAGTTCTTAGTTGCAATGTTCCATGCAAATATGTAGGGATTTTATGTTTTAAAAGGGAGGACTTTTATTTCTTTTTGGAATTATGAATAGACACATTTTTTTATTTCTTTTGGGAAGAGATTGGGTCTAAACATTAAATACAATTAAATTAAAAATGTGTTTTGGAGCCTACATCTGTTTTTTAAAACATTTAAAAAAAAAATAAAATAATTGAGTGTTATTATAGTATAATTTGATTTTAACTAGAGAAAATTAACACCTAACTTCAGTTGAATTGATGTTCACATTTTTGGTCGGTCCACTAAGCTAAGGCAATGTTTTGCTCCATTTTCTTTTGGAGCTGGGTTACATCTGTATATAAACATATTAATGTTATACATCATCCATGTCTTTGTACTTTTATTCTAGTCCCAAGGCTTATAGTGCATCTGTTGTTAGAAATGCATCTCACTGGCTCCGTACCTTGCACAAGGACAATAAAGTTGAATCTAATCTGATTCAGAGTGTAATTTTAATAAGATATAGATAAGAGTGTATGAAAGATCTGCCAGATAACAAAGGAGACTTTTTAATTATTTATTTATTTATGTTTTATAGTTGGTCTCAAAAGCGAGGTTGTGCTGGAATAAAATCATGAGACTCATATTCAGTGGATCTTTCAAGGACAGTCTCTCTCTCTCATACCTTTAAACACTGCGTACGTGTTCACCATCCTGGCACGACAATAATCAAGCCACAGGCAAAACACAGAAACCGCACGGCTGGTTTACAGCATCTCTCTCCAAAACATCCACATTAGGAAAGCACATGCAGGGCTAAACCCAGATATAACAAGGCAATATAGATGACAAACACAGCAAAGAGTTTTTGCAGACACACACACACTCACACACACACACACACACAGGCTGTAAGTGGGATCGGGAGGCAGATGTGGTGAAGCTCTCTGGCCTAGATTCTATTCAGAGAGCTGGGATGCTCTGCTGGAAGAGACGCCATCCCTCAAACTGAAGGAGGAAAAAGGAGTTCTCTTTCACTGTCACCCTCTGTACTCATCTCCTTTTCATTCCTTTTTATTCTCCCTCCCTCCTTCCCTTCTCTTTCAGTGGAGACTGATGAGTCTCTCTGCTGTCTCTGATAATAGGCTCTGCGCTCTAACACACTGCCGCAGGCTCGTGTGGGTTATTACCTCCGAGCTTAACACACTGTTTTTCTGCCTCTGACACCCGGGATGACAACGATGGGAACGGCAACTCTAATTAATCTTCGCTTTGTGTGTTTGGCGGCACAACAATTCTCACAAATGAACACATTTCATACCACAGCAAATTAAATCTGCCAAAGCCGTAGAAAGAGGTTTTATGTTTTCATAATGTTTAGAGATTTAACAGCCGTTAAACACGGAAGTCACTGGATTAAACCGTGGAGTTTAGATACTACAAGAAAGTATAAAGTACTTAAGTTTGAGTATTTTGGACTACTGCGTATCAAAAATATAGGCAACATTTACTCTCTACTTGACTATGTTTTGAACTCCACTAGATTTGAATGGACACTTATTGTTACGTGTGTGTGTGTGTGTGTGTGTGTGTGTGTGTGTGTGTGTTGAATGTGTGTTGTATAATACATGTAGTAAAATATTTAAAACTGTAGAATAACAGATGAAGCATCTCACGACAATACAAAAAAGAAAAAAAAAAAAAAAAAAAATGGAACAAACTTCAATTTTTGTGAACTGGCACTGGTGAGTCGGTTCACCACGGTTTTTCCTCTCCTTTTGACAGATTATTTTTGTGGGGGACAGGCAAAAAAAAAAAAAGGTGGGTGGGTAGGTCTCCAAAATTCTTATTAGGGGCTTAATAAACTGAGGGACCAGTAAACAGTTTTAAAATCACCGTCTCAAGAGTTGTTTTATTCCTAGCCATTGTCGCCTTTTAGTTTGCTCTCTGGCCGTGGCAATGCAGAGGTAATTTGGTTCTCTTGCATTACAGATTTGTTCAGGCGTTTTTTTACTTCCTGAAATTAGCGATTCTGTACTTCTGCTTCGAGACGGTCTGTGACTGTGAAAAGCGCTTTATAAACAAATCAAACTTGAACTGCTGCGTCATTATAATCTCTCTGTGGTTTGTTTGCATGCTTGTCACAAATACATGCGAATAAACTGGTGTAGGCCATTTCATTTAATACATAATAATTTGATGTGGGAATCCTTTTTGGGATGCAGTAAAGCAGACCATCAGAAAACATGATGATAATGCATTTAAAAAAGCAGCATTTAAGCGACTATTGAATCAGTGTAGTTATGGATGCCAAGCAGTTATTTCAACGAATCTTCATAGTCAAATACAAATAGACTAAAAGGATCCGTGTATTTTTTAGAGAGTGGAGAACATTGATGTGGTGGCAGCAGCTTAATGGAAAGAGGTGTGCTGGAGACATAAAGACTAAAGGGTTCAATCTGGAGAAGAGGTGATTTAAGAGGCGATGTGAAACCAGGATCAGAGTTCTGTTCTGTCACCCCAACACTTCAAACAGAACACTTAACCCTGTCTGCTGAAGGACAGTCCTTGCGAAGAGATGGAGAGAAGAGAGCGCCAGCAGGAAATGGGTGAAAGTAATCTGTCAGGCCGAGGAACAGTGATGGATCACTGTCACAAGAGGAGAGAAACAAAGAGAAAAATCTGCTGGACAGTGAAATGCCACTGAAGGACACAACACAAGCCGTAATCAGACTCTCGGTCCATTTCAAAATGCTTACATGTGAAGCTCTTACACATAAATGAAGTATTATCCACCTTTCATTGGGTTTGACGTTTGGTCATTGATGTTTAGAGAGGGACGCAGGGAAGCCTGAGAGTAAAATTATTCTTCGTTACGTTTAAGGTCATCAGTTCTAGACTGAATCAATCTGGTTTTCATTTGCTTAATATATAGTCTGTTGAGGGTGTATTACTCACCGAAAACAGAAAGTACATTGACTCGCCTTCCAGAAAACTCCTTTCGGACCGAACTTAATGACAATTAATGGCTGCTAACAAGACACGGTAGAAATGAAGCAGGCCGCTCTGTCTCACACGCTTCCCTGTGCAGCACAATAAAGTGCTTCTGCTTTAATGTGACGTGCGTTTTCTTAAATGTAGATGGCATGGCAGAGAGCACATACATACTTACACGGGCCTTTTAACAGCAACACTCGTGGGTGAAATCTGAAGACCTTTCTTATTACTTGTCACATCTTTTTAACTTGTGCAATGACAATAAAGGCATTTATAAAGGCATTGAATATTACAAAAGGTCTGTAATACTGTTTCAAAGCATGTGCAAATAAATTAGTAAGAATGATTGAAATAAAGCGGAGCTATTTTTGCTGCACAATTTGTAAAAACGTCACAACGTTGTGAATTTGGTTAATGGAAAAAAATTGACAGAGGGTTTATGATCATCTCCACCACAAAGCAGTGTATGGACAGGAAAAACAACCGTCTGAGATGCCATCTTTAGTTTGAGCTGTGCACAAAACATTTTAATAATAACGAATAAAAAATTTAATCGAAACTAGGATTTCCAGCCCTTTGGATCTGAACCAAACAATATGAAGTAAAAAAAGGTGAAAACTTGACTTTGTTTTGACATTTCTTTCAAACAACCAGGGAGATTTCATTTGGAGAAAATAGTTAATTTACATAAACTGATCTATATATTATTGATCACAGTAGATAATGCAGTCTACACTTTAGTTCCAAATCCTTTACAAAAGCTGGGCAACCAGTCTGGTCTCCCGCTGTAAAGGTCACAGGACCACGCGTTTACACATGTGAAAGGTCACATGACCACACGTGCCGCTGTTTATGCAAATAAACCACAGAATTCTGCATCACATAAACAACAAACTGACATTGTGATGATCATGTAATAAATCACAATATTGATTTTAAGTTTGAAGGTTCTAAAAAAAAAAAAAAAAATGGAACAAGCCGAATAAAAACAATTCATAAATACCCTAAAACCTCTATTAGAAGGTCATGTTCTATTTTCCCTATTTTCAATTTTTTTCTATTTTACACGACCCTTCGGTCATGGTGGCCTTCTACTAGAGGTTTTAGGGTACGTTGAAAGGCATAAATCACTGCTCACCTTCCACTCCACTGATGCACTTGACTCGGTCACGCACCTCCACGTTATACCCTTCGAAGGACATGAAGACTCCGTTTGGGTGATATGGCTCTCGCTGGGTGTAAACTTTTGAATAACTATGCGAAAATTCAAAGCGATCGTATCCGTCGTACTGCACCACCTTGCCATACACCTCAAAGTACTTCTCCATCCAGTTGAAGGGCATATACACCTCCCCTCCCTCTCGCCGGCCCTTAATGGTGATGTCGTCATTGATCAGACAGTCAATCTCTTCATAGCGCACTCCACCCACCACAGGTGGCGGTTCGGGGGGCTGGGGCTGCTGAGGGTGGCTGTCTATTCTGGGACTGGGGGGTGGCTGAGGGTGGCGTGGCAGGAAGCGCAGAGCTTTCTCACTCGTGCACTTGTTCCACAGAACAACTGTGAGCAGAGACAGGAGGGCACAGATCACTATCAGGGTCTTGTAGTGAACGCGGGCCGCCAGACAACGCATCATCACGGTTTACCTGTAAAACACAAACCATCATTTTAGATGAAATTGATCCTTTCGGTCATTTTGTGTGAAAACAAATTATAGCCAGACTCTGAGCAGCAGCGTTTTACATTTGACAAAGTCAGGATTCACAGGAAATGTTATGCATTTCTACCTGAAATTAAGCAGAGCTTAAAAGGTCTAATCAATATTCCAACAGAGCATGAATAATCAAATGCAGCATTAAAGAAAACCAATAACTGTCTGCACTGCGTAAACTGATTAGCATACAGCGACCAAACTTCATAAGAGCAAGAAGAGGACATTTATTTATGTTCCGTTGCGTTGTACTGCTCTTCTACTGCTGCTGCTTTCACTGAAAAAAAAATCTGAAAAAAAAACCCAACATCAATAAAATAAACATTTATGAAAAACATATTTTACAGTTTATGGGGAAAAAATGAATCACCTAAAATTACTTTAGTTTCTTCTGAACATTTGGATGAACAAAAGTTCTTTCATTTTATCGGTTTCCTCCAGGGTTTCGGTTTTCCAAACAGTGTAAATGTGTGTGTCACGCTCTTTGATTGACTGGCCAGCAATGCAGGGGGTGTGTCCCCCTCTGGTCCAGAGTTGCTAGGATTGGCTCATGCTCCCCATGAAAATGGATGAATCATTCCACTCTCGCCATCAACGACACAAATCTATAAATAGCATTATAATGATAACACTAAAGGGAGCAAGAAAACAAACCAATATTTTGTGCACGCTTTCCCACACTAATCACATTGTGTTGCAGCTACACAAAGACAACGGTGTCCTACACAAATCCATCTCAAACCAGGGATAAGGATCCTCGCTCTCATTTCATCTCATTACCGCATTTTACCTTCCTTGGAAAGAAAAGCAATCAATAACCAGAAGCTGGAGCGCCAAGACCACTACAGCTCATTACCGTTCCAGGTTCACCAGAACAACAAGCCACAGTCATCGTTAACAGTTTTCACTTGCGTTCAGTGGAGAGTGGAAGCCCGGCAGCGTCATCAGATCCATTATAGCGATTACCATGCGCTTGGGCAAAAAGGTTCAAGATGTTATAAATGATTGCTGCGCCGAAACCTTATTAGATTCTGTTCATCATTATCGTTCTCAAATACTACAGATGATCAGGAGTCTTTCTCGCTTCCAATCTCCCCAGCTAATCCTCTTTGCAGAGTTTGTACTTGTCTCCGAGACCAGAACTCCATCACTTCCTAATCTCTTTTCCCTACATTTTGACTTCCTTGCCATCGTACGTGGAGCAGACTAGCGTCTGGGCGCTCTGTGAAAGATTAGCAGCTCATCTCATTTGCTCAGGCTATAAATAATTTGATCTTTTGGGCTTAGGCAGGCAGAGTTCACAAGCCGTTACCCAGAGATTCAGGGACTGGAGCGCTGTCTGAATTCCAACAGAGGATGGAGTCTTCAAGATGAGGTGGTCCACCGCAGTGCAGGATGCATCTGTGTACAGGAATAATTTGCATTCAAATCCACTAATATGCAGGAGATATGCCTGAGCTTGCGTTAATCCTGAGATCAAACTAAAAACAGGGAGAACACGGATGTAATCCCTTCACTGAACAAGTTTCACAGCGGCCTTAAAGGAAGAGAACACCATGTCCTGGGGAGTGCCATATCATGTTTGATTTACGAAAATGGCTTTTTCGAAGAGGGGCTTACGAGTGGTAATAGAAGTCGGAGATGAGTGCGGTTTAACGGTGTGGCATCTCGATGGCGGCAGCTGTTCAGCGAGAGCGGGTCCATTGAGGAAAGCGGAGTTGCTTTGACGTATTGACGCAGCATTCTCACAAAACTAAGTAAAACAAATGCATCCATCACACCATTGATGTCCGCATCCGAACGCGCCCTGTTGCCGAGGCGACCTGTTACTGACCACGCCCACTTCGCATCCGCATCACAGTGATTTATGTGCTGGTCTTTCAACCAAACTGGGTCGCTATCAGTTTCCCACATCTTCAGTTTTGTCCTGCTACCTGGCTAGCGCTCCAGTCTCATTAACATTTTGCTTTTGCAAAATCGTTCATCCGGATGATTTTGATGACACAACTTATGTACTTTTCTAACAAGAATGCATTACAAACTACAGTATGAACGTGTAAACATGAGTTGTTTGAGTCTTATAACCACGACAAACAATTTTTCTATTAATTCTAATAATTTGTGTTAAATCTAACAAGAAAACATTAAATTAACCAGTTTTATTTAAGAATAATGGTGCACAAACCAATCATGCAGCACTATGTCTGCATCATAAAGTTTTTTTCTATATAACAATAAAAAAAATTGATGAATG